>WOGN01009249.1:0-10908 GCA_015342105.1 Leptinotarsa texana | reverse complement strand
GTCCTTAGCTCGCACAAGTTTCTCAACTTCTGAGAGTTGTCGTTCGTATGGGGGCGGTAGCTGATTAACGGAAAAACAGATTTTAAACAGATTTTTTTAAAACTACTTCTAAGAACGTGAAAAATCAAGATATTTTGTCCAAATTCTGGTATCGTCCATTGAAAATAAGCGAATAAAAATATATTCTTTGAAATATACTCAAAAATATAATTTCATATGTTAATTTCGATAATTATAATTTTTTCAACTCTTTAAGTTGTAAAAACAACCTAAAGAAACTAATATGTGGTGTTCGCCAAAAAAAGGTACATATTGTATGAAAATAAAGTAAGCTTTTGCGAAAAACTCATGTAAAGTTTTGCAGTGTATTACTACTATGTGCAAGCCTTCAGTAGGATGTGCCCTGACAGAAGGTGATACAAGCAGACAGTAGTTGTAGGTACTTCACGCAGTAAGACATGTGAACTCTCAGCCCCGAGAGGAGGCATCCCATTAGAGCCCGTCGACGTCACAGGCAACCCACCACCAAGACTAAGACGATACGAGCAGTGGTCGACGGAACTTAACGGAGTGCAGGCGTGTAGAGGTAGAGGGTACTAGCTCAAAAGGTACCGCCCAACTTGATGAGCTAACGGGAATGACACCTCATTAGTTGGTGGATCTTCGTGGTATGCAGACATGTGTTTACTCTTACAAAATGTCAAACACTGACTTTACCGTATTTGCAATCTATTCCCCTAACCTCAAGGTCAAAGTCCTCGTTTGAAGTCAAAGTCCACGTTCAAAGTCAAAGTCCATGTTCGAAGTCAAAGTCCACATTCGAAGTCAAAGTCCACGTTCGAAGTCAAAGTCCACGTTCGAAGACAAATTCCATGTGCAAGGTCATGTTTCATGTATATAGCGGAAGGACGTTCTTCAAGTTCAAACCCCAGAAGTCCTTCAAGATTAAAACTCAAGGTTACGTAACTCAACGCCAATCTTCCATATTCAAGGTAATATGACTTTGAACATAGATCAAGGCAGTGTGACGTGAGTCAAGGTTAATTATGTTAATGACGCCATAGTGATAGAGGGAGGCCCACTTTCAGAAGAACAATTCATTGATTCGGAACCCAGAAATTTTCATCTGTGTCTAAAAAAACAATCTGAAGAATTTGCCGTCAATAATTTTACCTGAGGGAGTATCATTACACCGGCAATGGTACCTCTTTCTCAAAAAAAAAACAATTTTCACCAAAGCTTTGTCAATAAGAGATTTTTTTGAACAATAAAGCATATTTATTATTATTATTATTATTATAACATTCTTTCCCTTTGTATAGACCTAAATAAAAGAGATATTGTTGCACCAAGGCCTAAATAGGAAAAAAAATGCAAGAGAGTCAGCGCAACCACATCTGTAGTACAGCCAAAGTGAAAGAAAAAAGGAAACTCAATTTCAAAAAAAAACAATGTTAAAAGCAAACATTTAAAAATTCGTGATTTGTGACTCATTGTGTTTAAATAATTTATTGTTTTTTAAAAATTTGTTATTCTTAAGAAAAGCTTATCATTTTTTTTTTCATTAATTTTTCAGGGTTTTTGCCAGGAAAGCTTAGTCAATGTTTTTTGAAGAATACATTACTTTTTGAAAAATCTTCGTTGAAATTGTCTACTAAATTATGATAACATGCACAAAAAAATTATCCTGATTTTGATTTTGAATTCATACACTCTGAAGCCGCTTGTCTATGGAAAGTAGATGAAACTAATAAAAAAAAAATCCTGTTGTAAATTGTAGTGTATTTTTGAAATGACTCACTATGTACCTTCGTTTTTTGACACACCATGTATCTTTTTTCGGTGTACACCACAATATATTATCTATTCATGTAATAGTAACTATATCAACATACCAGAAAAGACCCTCCCAGGTAGGAAAATATGTTCCTTTGAACAAGGTATGTTCTAATATGCCCTCTACACCCCCAAGGGCTTGAATCATATCTGTTCTGTAATTGTTTAGATTCCATAATTTACCATCGTGTCTCTGATGAGTCCACCAGAAAGGATTTTGTTTCAGTACCTAAAAATAATAAAAAGAATGATTGAAAAGCAAAATTTCATTATTGAATGAAAGAAAAAATCTACATACTTGATACTGTTTGAACTCTGTCCTAATTCTCCAACCCTTATCATAAGCTAAGGTGTGCCTGTCCCTCTGGAACAGAGTGTTTATTCTTGGTATTCCTCTATCCCAGGAATCTTCCAAATCCTCAAGAGTGAGCCTATTATTTTGCGCATTAGCCTCCTGTCGTTTCAGAGCATATTCAGCCCAAACTCTCTGAGAATCAATAAACTCAGATTCCCAGGGCTGGATGTAACGGTACAAATTCGGAATGAGTTGGTCCTCGTCGTGGCTTATACCAGATCGGAAATGAGTAATGCCCACATCAGTCTGTTTTGACCACCTGAGGTCAGATTGGGGGATGAGAACATGACCCATTGACAGCATACCAAGTCCTCCCAGTTCTTTTGGGGTATAGAAGACTACCGGAGGAAATCTGCTAGGCATCTTAGAGTTTAGACCAATCTTGATACGAGTTTGGATTTTGTTCTCACATTTGACAAGGAGATCAAGAAGTTCTTGGGTGTTGACAACAGCTTCCCGGAAGTAAGTCATCAAACCGATCAAGGCTGTGTTCCACTTGTTGACAATCTGAAAGAACACAATTATATAGGTTGAAAATGATCAAAGTTCAAATACCAACTTCTTGGTGAGACGCCCTCTACCAAGTTATACTAGTTTTACATTTGAGTGAATATTATTAATTTTCATGAAATTATATATTACAAGCTTTATTGTAACCTCTCAAACTAGTATAGTACATCCGAAGTCAATCAGAATATCACAAAAACTAAATAGTTACCGAAACAAACATAAACAAAATATTGACCAAGAACTTTCCTGAATTTATATAACGGACAATTTTTTTCTGCTTTTAACAAGGGTATTTCTAAGGAAAATTCTAAATACCTTAGTAAATGTTGTGGATCCAGATGCCATCAAGATTTGGCGAACTCTATTATGAAAACGACTCAAAGATTCATCATCCACTCTCAAAAAGCATTGAGCAGTTCTTTCTTTGCTGCCTTCATGTTGCAAATTCCACACCCCATCTCTGTGAGTGAATTCATCATGTTGTGTACGACACTGAAAAACATTAATAATTATGGTATGGTGTTATGATTTCTCGATGTATGTATACCTTTGGTAAAATTCGACATTCAAAGCCTGACATATTGAAGAGTAGATTAGGGTTATCCTTGGAATAGACGCTGACAAAACTGCTTTCCCACTGAATGGTGGTCACCGACCTTGGTAAACGGTTCTTAATGTCCCAGAATACTGCTCTTCCGCTATACAAAACAAGCATTTAGATAAGATTTCAAAAACAAACAGTTTAAATAACTCACAGATTTACATCATGCTTCATTAATCGCATTCTGGCATCTCTTGGCCAACATTTTTTATTGTTGTAGCCAACAATGTTCTCGTTATTTGGGTCTGGATGCTCAGTCAAATATCTTTGTATCAAATCCTTGGCCTCTTCTGCTGAAAATCTAAAAACGAAAATTTCTAACTGCAACATCACATTTAACTTGTAGGTTTTTTCTTGGGTATCAACAGCATCGACTGCTTGGTCATTAGCTTCATGTTATGGGTAAGCAATGTTAATAACTCCACAAGCCACCTAGGGCTATTTGCAGTCCATCCCTACTTAAACTAGATAAATTCTCCTGAGAAAAATATCAGGTCGATGTTGGGATCGAACTCTCAACCTTTCATATTATGAATGGACTGACCCGTTACTTGATCAAAATCGACAACACTATCCATAATAATAATTACACAAATTTCGCAAACATTTATTTCTAGACGTATCTCTCAAACACCTTAGCTTCTTTGGTACCTCTACCAAAGTTACCGAGGCTTCTTCTACCAAGGAATCTACGGTGTTAGTGAAACACGTCTAGAAATAAAAAAAGTTTGTGAAAATTGTGTAATTATTATCATGGATCAAGACTATTCAATTGTGAGTTGGCTGAACTACCACTGTGCCAATTCACACTATAACTTGTAGGTTTTCTTCAATCTAATGAATTTTATTGATGAAATGATGCATAATCCTTTACAAAAGCCGCTTGAGTCACGTTATTCCAGATTGGAGTTAACTTATTGATAAGAAAAATATGATCAACTCTTTAGACAATAAAGCATATCTATCATTAATATTATTATTATATTATCATTGGAGTTGAGTTGAATTCAAAAAATGTACACCATGGAAAAGTTTAATAAATATCTGTCATATCGACAGTTTATGTGTAAAGTTTGGCAGTGCAAACTACGCAATTAGGAGTCTGCGAGGCACTGTCTCTACAGAAGTTATAAAACTCATGTATCATGGACTGATAAAATCAAAGCTGCAGTATGGATTGATCTTTTGGTGTAACTCTGCATATACTGACCGCATTTTTAAGGTTCAGAAAAGAGTCGTTCACTGTATGGACAAGTCTCGTCCACTGGACTTTTGTAAACCGATATTTAAAAAATTTTGCATCTTACCATTGACGTGCCTCTACAAACATTTGTGTTTAGATTTTAGGGTTTAATCTTTTTGACTAGTCCAATAAGTTTTCTGGTGTATTTAATCTTGTAATTATGTATGTGTGAAAATTTTAGTGATGAATAAAACAATTTCTGTTTCATTGATAAGAAAATATGATCAACTCTTTAGACAATAAAGCATATTTATCATTACTATTATTATTATATCATCATTGGAGTTGAGCAGAATTAAAAAAATTTACAGCATCAATCTGAACGTATCGATGCTGTAAATTTGCTGTAAATCCATAAAAGATATCTCTTACCTGAAAAACATATGAATTCTATCCACATATCTACAATACAGTCTGATTGGATGACAAGTCTCTGATTGCACATCTTGGAATGTCAGAAAATCGTTTGGCATTTGTGGTGGTCCTGCCATCTCACTGGCTCTCTGCAAGCCAAGTACCAACAAATCCAAAACAAGTCCATAATATTGAGTAACAAATGATGCGAATTGCAATCCACGAATGATACCATAACTGTTGGTGTGGTTCATATCTTTATAGTTGATAAATACATTGTTCTTGGCTGTCATGTAATCGGCAATGTTGTGGTCCACAATCAGACGCAGCAGCCTATTTAATAAAGTCAAATCTATCTTTTCGTAAAGTTTCTCAAATTTGGATTCTAATAGGACATTACACTCTCCTTCATTGACATCCCAAACATCTTGGAGATTGTTTATGCCCTGGCACCACTTATACACTAATAGCGGAGGCGGCTCAGAATCTGCAGGTTTGATCCATGGAGGAAACAGTCGTCTCTTGTCTGCTTCATACCAAAGGTACTGATCCAAATAAGCATCAGTGATTTTTTCCAAAGGTTCTACATCATATACAGGTATGAGATGACTGTATAGATCCATAAACTCTATCCCAACTTCTTTGAAAGCCCTCTGGGTTAGCAAATGACGCTTGATTCTAGAGAGAGCCTCGTGAGGGTTATCGTAAGCCTGCTCTATGAGCCCCAACTCCTCTCTCTGGCTCTGATTGAGTCGAGACTTAACACTATAGGCCTCTTTCAATCTTTCAAGGGCCAGGATTAATAGTTTTGTGTCATGCTTGTATGATAGTGGAGGGAATGGGATGGGTGCAAATCTTCTAGACTCTAGCCAGTGAACTGTTGTTGTATAAATAGCCACAGCTTCTTCAGGAGAAATATAGGGCCCGTCTTTCAAGTAATTGTGCTGGCGTTCCTGTTCAGCTTTGAGATACAGCCTGGTTAGTCGCCCAAGATTCTTTTTGCAAACAGTTTTGTCGACCGTTGCTCCCCTGCGTATCCGCTCCCGATTATAATGGGCTGTATTTGTCCACCAATCAGCTTTCATCTTGACGTATCTAAGAATCATGTTTTCAATGGGTATTGGCAATCCTGGAACTTTCCAGGGGATGTTAGCTTTCCAGCATCGCCATGCTTCTGACAAATGTTGTAGGATTGTTCTCGCCTTGTTTTGTTTAATTCCTGAAAATCATCAGAAATTACTTCATTTTAATCTCCTTAATATCAAATGGATAATGAAAACAACAAAAGCTATTCATAGTAACCAAGTTAGCATTTTTTCTCTAGCTGAGTTCGGATATTAACTACAGTCACTCTTTTCACTCTTAATCGTTCAGATTTAAGAAACGGAGTAAAAGGAGTGCAACTTGTATTTTATTTATCATGAAGGCAGGTAATAAAGTTACTTCTTCAGTACGGTCTTGGGATTGTGGGCTTTTGGAGTGGATATGCGCATTTGCAATTATTTTGCATTTGTGAGTATTGTTTGTAAAATAAATATTATTAGTAATATGATTAAAAAAATATTGGCGTTAGCAAACGCTAGTAACAGTTAAGGCTTGTGGTTTTGGATTTTTAGACAATAGACTGTTGAAATATTTTTATGACATTTTGCAGGCGCAAGTTGCTGGCATTTTCAGAGGTCTGTATTATCACTAAGGTTATAGGTACTTCCAACGCCAGAAAGAAATGTCAAAAGATGTTGGCCTAAAAATACGGAACATTTCAGTAACAGTAGTTTCAACATCGCATCCAAACTCTGAAGATTAGTTTCAGAAAATTATGCGGAATTCATACAGAATAAAATGAATCTGAACTTTCGAACAAATACTTAGCAAAAGTAACCACAAGCATATATTGAAAAAACAATTTGACTCAAACATAACCTCAATTTATTATTTTTACAGTCATAAAATATACCCTCCCTCTTTGTTTATTGACCCTTTTAAAACTCTTAGAATGTTCGATAGTCACTCCACTCCAGTATCATAACAAATATCCAAACGTACCTAATAAATATAAGTCATTGTTCAAGCTCACTGAAAATCTCATAATGAAGTGTTACTTGAATACATTATGGATTTTCATCAATGCTGTCACATATATCACACATAAATCAATCAACAAGTGAATGAATTTCTTCAGAGTGTCCAAAATTACAGATTTATCAGAAGTATGCATATTTATTTGCTTATTCTGATGAACAGATAAGCTGTTTACTTGAAGATGAATATGCCTGTGGCACAGTAGAATAATACAACCAGTAAGTTATCCTACCACGTGATCCTCCCAAGTTGCCGGGGAACTTCAACAGCTCTTAGGATGAGGTTCTCATCTAACGCGTTCAGTGCTGTACTTTCGAAGGATTTGACGATACCATGGACATCGGATTAGTTATAATAAACGATCGGAAATTGATATTGTGTTTAGTTTATTAGCTGTTGTTATTATTGTTTTTACTAATTTACCACAAAATATTCTATAATAACCTTAAATGTCGTTTTTATATGAGCGCACGCCAATGATAAAAACGAAATTGGCTCCTCACTTCGTTTTGAGGTCACCGAGAACTTTGTGAATTTATGAATGAAAGTAGTGAGAGTGGACTTAGTAGTTGATTTTTACTATGCTTGTGGTGTTATACTAATAAACAAAATAAAGATACACCACAGTGTTGCGAAAGAGGTTAGTGAAGACTAATAAAATTGAAAAATACATTCGTTCACAAAATTCAAGGGCGCCATGTGCAATGACAGTCACTGATTGATTTGGTCTACTTGTCACTATGTCCTTGTTGCCAGTTTTGAAGGGATGTAGGTAAATCCCACATTGTTAGCAAAATGAATAACAAAATCATAATATATCAAGAAGAATCATAATTAGACAAGGTGTACCCCTGGGCTCGATCCTTGAAATAATTCCCTTCCTTCTATTAATGAACGACTTACCCGATAAATCTGGGTGATGTATATCAGTTAACAGAAGACACATCAGTCATTGTCACAGGAACTAATACATTGGAACTCTCAATCAAAGCATAGGACATGTCAAACAGTATGGTGAGATAGTCAGAAGAAAATATTATGCTTATGTTTATTATCCTCAGAAACGGGACGGTCACTTGAGATAATTGATACATTCTACTCATTGAACGAACGCTTTGTGTAATGCTGGTTTGAGCTCCACGGCCAAACAATCGATTTTCTATGCAAACGGTGTTGAGAATCGCAAGTTTGAAAGTGAGACATCAATAATATCAGAAGTTTTTACTTCTGAAGCTGTCGTTTGTTAGGGAGCAACATCTGGTTAATGGAAAAACAGGTGTTAAACAGATTCTTTGGAACAATGAGGAATCTCCAAAATAAGTCTAATCAAATATCTGATCAGATAAAATTCTCCGGTACCACAATGGATGCAACCCTCATTTGGGAAACACCCATAAACTTACTACATTGCAGGTTATCTGTGATGTAATGTGATATCTGAGAACATAATACCATGCCCATGTGCAGTCACTGGTTTCATACGGTATATTTTATGGTTATACTCACAAAGAATTTTCATTACTCAAAAAGACTTCTGATGTATCCCAAATACAGATGGCAGAACCTCTTGTAAGAAGTTCGCTGTACTTTTTGCGTCTTGCCTGCTTTGTGAAGAGGTATTCTGGTCTGTTTCATAGAAACAATAGTCAATATTCTAATAACTCAAATTTGTGTAATTAATGACTTGTTTATTTCGTGGAATTTCATGATCATTATAATGAAAAGTGTTTTTATTCATTTTATTGAAATAATATGAATACCAAGCAGTGTAACAAACTGTGTATGCTTATTCATAATTCTTCATATCATAAGAAAGGACATTAAAAGGACAGTAAAAGCATATAGTTCTCTACAGAAAGAACTTAAAAATGCCACAACCTTCAAAAAGTTTAGAATTACAATCGTTTCTTACTTAAAACATGAATGCACAACTAAGTTGAAATTCCTGTTATCAAAGTTTGAAACCAAATGAACGGTATGGAGATTACAGAGGCTGCAAATTAACATCAGAGAAAATGAGTTTCTCATATGTATATTTTACCAATCTGTATAAAAAACTAATGACATGAGGACCCTCATTTATAGAACTGGCAACTCTTTAAATTTTTAAGAAGTTCACAAAGAGAAGAAACTTGCAATATGTAGTATGAATTCAATAATACAATTGTAACTATGAAAAACAATAGCTCCACTGAAGGATTCATTAGAAATAATTTAAAGAGATGAGGAAATAGGTCAACCTATTGTGTGAAAACTAATGACTCTATGCTTTTTAAAGCAACTTCAATAACCCTTGTATAAAATTTCCCCATAAATCAGCAACAATCATTACAATATTCAATAGCTACTTCAGGTATGTCTCCAAAAGTCTCTACATCAGTCCCGCTAGAAAACAAATTTAAACCTCAAATTCATTGACTAACCTTCTGGCATCATATCAACGATATCGTGCATGACTGATGCTCTGAGTTCAAGATCAAAGTGTGACTCCACTCTCTGTTTGGTAACTGTTTTAGCAACACCCTTTGAATGACGCCCTTCAAACTGACGTGAGAGCAAGTTACCCAACCATCTTTCCAGTAGAGGAGTAATCCCTCTCATAAAGAACAGCCATACTCTCCAACCTGGAGCCCAAATTCCACAACCCGGTCCTTTTCCAACTGGACCCTAAAAAAAAATTGGTTAAAAAAAGGCTTTTAAAACTGAAAATAAATGGATGTATAGACAAATCAATTATATTTGTGTAATTGATTACTTATTTATTTTGTGAAAATTCATGATTTCAGGTTTTATCCCATTATCAAGTATAAAAACTAACTTACCGTATTGAATCTGTAATATATCAGATGTTTCAAATCCTTGCACATACGTATTTGTCTCATGAGTTTATATTTGTATCTGTACATTCCTGTCAATTGTCCTACATGAGCAAAAATGTACTGCAATCCATCAGCCAATTGAAAGGCATCCACATTGTTTAATCTATACTGTACGTGGGAATCTATTATCAGTTTGGTCAAGCGCAATATCTCTCTACATAAGTGGAAAGCTAAAAAAGAAAATCAAAAATTAATCATTTATGAAGAATATAGAAACAATTGAGTATTGAGTCATGCTTATTTATTATCAATTTTGGTGAAAAAACATTTTTCAGTTCTTTCCCCATTCATTAATGAAGCATGAAAACTTCCCAAGAATGAAAGAAAATTATAAAAATGATTTGTTAAATACAGGCCGTTTCTTCTATCATGTCGTAACATTGCTATAAGACGATTAAATTTGAAAAAAGGTATAACTGTCCTTGGGGACGAAACAATGGTCGAAGAAAATTTACGGGGACTCCCGCCTTTCACGAGTTATATGGGGAAACAAAAATTGCTGCTTTTCGTTTTATTCAAATGGAATTGTTATTAAGAAGAACATAAAAAAAATGGGCTCGTCCCCAAATGATGGATAGGGTAACGACCAGGGGACTGGAGGCCCTGACCGGAATGCCAATGTGGACTTACGGACGGGGTCGCCAGACTCCTAGATAGTGGCAGAAATAGGTAGGGTGAGGGGAACTGAAACTCCCCAAAAGCCTTTGCAAAACATGCCACCAGCCTACCCAAGTCGTAAGGAATCGTGCCGACAGCTGAATGGCCGCACAAATTATCCCCTTGGGAACTGGGTGAAACCTCATTGTAATCAGCCTACCTCTGGTAATGCGGAGCTCTGTCAGAGGTGACCAACTCTTCCTTTGCTACTCCTGGGAACATACATGAATGAAACAAACACAAAATAGAAACAAAAACTAATCACGGGGCTGGACAGAAGTGCTCACCTCAATCTAAGGCGGTGGCTGGGGATGAACAGAAATGTTAACTCCAATCTACCACTTGGAATGAGGCTGGACATAGATCACCTCGTGATGTAATACAAAGGCGT
>WOGN01009248.1:0-10908 GCA_015342105.1 Leptinotarsa texana | reverse complement strand
TATATATATATGGATGTATCCATATAGATGCGCAATATAATGTTAGTTGTTGAGTAACAAATCCCCATGCAGTTGTTATTCGATTATTGCATTGTTTTTCCCAACTACTTACTATTTCGTTGTCAATCTCGTCCTCGTCTTCAAAAACCTAAAAAAAATCTACATGTTTCAAGATATCCTGTAGTCATGTTACTTTTCTCATATCACATGATATTATTGGTACCCAAAAGATAGTGAAGAAGTCACCAGACACAATATTGACATGAATAATGTGACATTTCTAAAACTTGATATCATTCGACCAACTTAGAATGACTTTTTTCAATCAATTCTTTGTATTGTATGAAAATCATTAGTAATAGAAATGTCTGGAATAACAAAGCAGAATATGGATATTCCTGTATTTTACCAAAACACAAATCTTTGGAAATTTCAGCAGTTACGTAGGGGGAAACAAAGCATACAAACCTTAAAATCAGTTTTGCATTGTTCTCCAGCCATGTTCGGATCCCGAAATATTTTGAGCTGATCCAGGGCGCCCTTCAATAAAAAGTCACTATTTACACTCCGTAATTGAAACAGCCACCACCTCTTGTGCATCATTTTAACTAATATATTATTCATATTTCATTTGAAAATATTCTTGGCAAATAATGATTCTACTTGATGTATTGTCGATTTATTATATATAGATGGAATCATCTGATAAATACCTGACGCATACCTATGTTTCGAATAGAATCATTATATCATGTAACCTATAGACAGAAGAGTGACATAGATATAGTAAACAAAAAGACAATTTTGACATTAATGTTCTTAATAGTGTTGAACTTTCAGAATATCTTAGAGTACTACTATAACATATTTCCATGTCATACTCAATAGAATGAATCATATATACAATGCGTATGCAACTCAGTTTGAATTATGTTATAGTCTAGAAATAAACACCTTGGATACTGACAAAAAAAAAAGTTGCTGACAAGTATGCGTTTATTATATAAGTTGTCAGATGAATTTGGAAATTTCAAATGAAAAGTAGTTTTTTTCATACTGGTTGATATATCTAGTAAATTAATGTAACTTAGATTTTCTCTATCTGCTCATTTTTCATGTTATTTGGATTCCAAAGATGTTTCAAATTGAATTGTGTAGCTCATTTTGCGATCATTGCGAATTATCTCTATCTGTAGAGTAGGGAGGGTGAGTTTAGGCCAATAGCACTTAGGCCACATGTGACCCATTGTTCTTTTTCCCAAGGAGTTGTCCTTCTAGGTCATCATTTATCCTGTCCTTTCCAGGAAGGTGGAAATGTCTCTGAGAGACATCTTCATTATATCAGCAGGTATATGCCAAGACTGGTCGAACAGACACTCTCTTATTGACGATAACTCCGGACATTCGCATAGGATATGCCTGATAGTTTCATCTTCCTGTTTACGCATGCTGCATAGAGGTATGTCCACTTGCCCCTTAGTTGACAGTGGCCAGTCAGGAATCCTACTGATAATCGTAGATTTTTCCTGGTCATCGGCAGATATTTTTTCGGCACCAGCTTCCTAGGGCGAAAGGTGATACTGGTAAACTTGCATCCTTAGATTTCATTCCATCTCTTCAGGAATTGAGCATGGGTGTGACGTTTGGGTAGTCCTCAATTGTCGAAGTCATCAGGGCGTAGGTGTCACTGGGTCCTAAAATTCTCAGTTCAGTCGCTTCCTTGGCTTAATAGTCGGCAATGCGATTACCTTTACTCATGTCATACCCATCAATCAACATCAGGATGATGCCATTATCTGGAGAGGCTTTGGCTAAATTTTGGTGGGACTTTAGTGTTAGCCCTAGCGAGTTTAATCAACGTTTATCTTTCTGAATCCTGACAAACATATATTATTCTGGGCACTTAAATGAAATAAATAAAAACATTGTTGTCTAAATACCACTGATAGATTTTATTTATACGACCGGTTTCGGGTTTGATCACATTATCAAGTATGATAATGGGGTCAATGAATACTAAATATGGTAACTTTTTCAGAAGGTGACCATGTTGTAATAATTGCCTTTGAGACACGGTTGCAGGAAGCGAAATAGTATATTACGATATATCCAATATAATCAGAGCCAATATAGATTTCGAAATCACAAATAAATCAAGGGGTTGTGGGGTTCTGATAGCTATGAGAAAAAATATGAGATTTTGAAAGTTCAAAAAGAAACAGTACAACTTTTGAAGCAGTTATCAAGATGAGTGGAGTGAAATATACTTTATGTGACCTTTGTGTTTCTCCGGGATGCTCTTATAGCATATAAGAGTCTATGTTTGACTTTATACAAAATAATATATCGCAGATAACTAACACTTTCATAATTGGAGATTTCGATATCAGCTCTATTAGAGGTATAAATTGTGACTATAGCTCAAATAGTGTAATGTCTAGTTTTCAGGATTTTATGGAATTAAATAGTTTTGGGTTGTTCAATGATGTAAGACACTTCCAGAACAGAGCATTAGATTTAGTAATCAGTTCATAAAATAACACAAATAGGTACAAAGTGAGCAGGGACGAATTACTTCTAGTTGATGAAGATATGTGTCAACTTCTTAAATTGAAGTAAAATAGATAGAACCAGTAAAAGGGTTTGCAAAATTTTCCTCTTCAGTGTTTTCCATTACCAAATCTAAATATAATTAGAATTTTGAATTAAGTAACAACAAAAGTAACGAAAGTTTTTCATTGTCTGCAATTATCGATTCAGATTTTGTCTACGCCGTAAAAAAAAACTGAAGCATAAAAATCAGCGGAGTGGACGGCATACCACACTACATCATCAAAGCTTGTAGTGACTAGTTGGGACAACCACTGATGCATATTTCCAATTTGATTTCATCTGCTGATGTGTTTCCTTCTGCATGGAAAACATCGATAGTATCTCCAATTTTCAAATCTGGCAATAAAACATCAATTGAAAATTATATCTCTTATGTGATACCCAGTGTCTAATCTTTGCCGATGACCTGATAATTTATAAACAAGTACAAACAGTGTAGGACAGTGTAATGCTATAAAAGGATCTGGACGGGACGAACTTGAAAGAAACATAGAAATGACATATCTAGAAATCCCATATAATAATACATTGTGATTCAGGACTCACATAAGAAATATTACAATAAATGCAAATGAAATGTTAGGGTTTACGATCAGGCAAACTAAAAATTTCAGCATTATTCATTCGATCAAAATTCTGTACTATACATTGCTTAGAAGTAAATTTGAAACGGGATCGAATATATGGTTTGGCAAGTGTCACTCCACATTATATGTATTGAAAAAACTTCAGAACAAATTTTTAAGACATCATTATTAAAAAAATATGTGATTTTTTTAGTGTAAAATATTGTATGTTATCAATGAATGAAAATTGTCTGAAGTTTTTGAGACTGGTACATGATACTAGACACTTTGATGCTTTCGAAAGTCTGCAAATAGCGAAGTGTTGCATAAGAACTATGAACAGTGACAGAGGTCCCATTCTAAACAGCATATGTTGATCTCAGAATGAATCACCTTCTAAACTCTGCGGAAACTTACACAAATAAATTTTTCGCGAATTCCTAACCGTAATCATCGATGTGTGTCTAAAAATGAAAGTGTAGAGACCAGTTTCAGTGTAGAAATTATTTTACTTCATCTCCTGAAAACGCAAAGTAGGTATATTGAGGCGTTAGGTCAGACACAAAACTTCAGACACTTGCGTGAAGTTAGCGTCGGAAGCCAGCGCCCAAATCTAGCGCCCGTCCCCCACTCTCGAGTCCGATATAAACCACACAACTAGTGAAATGTTGATTCATGAAGATCGATGATTTGGCAACCAAAATTTTCAACACGATTATTTCTTCTCAGAATCGACTTCAAACTTGAAAATTTTACTATACTCCATGAAGCTTTTTCAATTTATATTATAATGATGTGACATTGGCGTGAATCTGATAGATATAAAACACAACAACCTCACTCTTACATCGCAACTGATAAAATTTATGACCAAGTGAAAAATTTATCAGAAGAATGATTCATTGAATATCTAATTTTCAGAAAATGAATTTCCATCGCTTGAGTGGAATATTTCGCTTCCCAAAGTGTGAATTGTCATCAAATATATCCCAGTGAAAACTGTTATCAGAGAAATGATATACAGAACACTGAATTTTCAGTCTTTCAAAATAGTGGAATCATATAAACAAACACCCCTTCCATATTTGATGTATAATTTTTTTCTTCTTGAATTGGCTTGTGTCCCCAAATGGGACCTAGTGAAAAATATTGATGAAGAGATGCATTACTGAACTCTATATTGTCAGTTCTTCAAAATACTGACTCGTGTCCCCAAATACGACTTAGTGGAACTCTAAATTTTGAGTCCACCAAAGTGGCTCGTTTCTCCGAAAACAACTCAGTGAAAAATGTTAGTGAAGAGACGATATACTGAACACTGAATATTCAGTCCTATAAAATACCAAGATCATACAAAAAAAACACCCCTTCTACATTAGACGTATAATATTTTCCATCTCAAAGTGACTTGTGTCCCCGAATAAAACTCTATGGAAAATGTCAGTGAAGAGATACTGAACACTGAATTTTAAGTCCTTCAAAATACTGGGATCATGCAAAAAATATCTCTTCCATATCAGATGTATAATTTTTTTCTTCATAAACTAATGCGTGTCCCCAAATAAGATTTGGTGAAAAATGTTAATGCAGAGATGTAATACTCAACTCTGAATTTTCAGTCCTTCAAAATATCGGGATCATACAAAAAACACCCCAGTATTTTGGAGGACTGAAAAAACAATGTTCAGTATATCATCTCCTCATTAACATTTTCTACTGGGTTGCATTCAGGGACACAAGTCAGTTTGAAAAGAAAAGAATTAAACCTGTAATGTGAAAGGGGTATTTTTTGTACCTATGCCACTTTTTGCCACTATCCAGTAATTTTGATGTTGCTTGAAGAGCACCATTTCCTGCGAAGAGTTATTTTGTATCCATTTTCATTTCTACTTCCACTTATAGAATGGTGGATAAGAAAAATTGCCTAATTGATTCACATTTGGTCAATAACGCTGGGTAGAATTATTCAATGTATTGATTTCATTTCTGAGAAACAGTAGTTCTCTCTTGTATTATGCATCACTAGAAGTAAATACCTACCTTGATGAGTTAATTGTATGTTTCGAAAACAACTATACTTTTTTTATAGTATTTTGATCAATAATCTGAAAGGATTATTCAATGGAAATGAAAACCGGAAGTCTTATTGAACAAATGTGGGTTCATTACATTCAACACTATGGGTGATCAACTCTCGGACATATTTTTAGTAGATTCAATGATTTTTCAATGCATTATCCCAACTGGAATCAAACCAAATCCAATGATTTGGATTTGTGACAGATTTGTTAGCCAATATCAGCGTCATGTCTTGAACAAAGCTCCACTACCACTTTGTAGAGAAGTTTCTATTTAACTAATGATATTTTTACTGTTTTCCTGAATCTTTGAAGATATTATTACATATTATTATATATATAATGTTAGTTTTTATAATTTTTTATAATTTAAAGTTTTTTATCAATTATTAATTGTGCTCCCATTAATTTTGCATGCAGTCTATTAGACACAAGAGAAAAAAGTGAAGTGAGTGTTAACCTGCACAGAAAACTAAAATTTTGATCAAGTTCGAAGATATATGAAACAGCGTTGAGTTGACACATAACCAAAACGTGAAAATATATGCCCTTTCATTCGATGTCAACTGAAAATGAAGTCTATTCACAATCGTTTGTCAATAATGCGTTCAAACATCCGGTTACAATAACAATGAAATGCAACTAGAATAAAAATGCATATCAGGAAGTTCCACCACACCAGGCCATATATTTGTCGAATTCATTTCACATGATGGTCGAACTGCTGATACCGAAATGTTCAAAAAGGGATCACAAAATTGTCACGGTTGTGAGAATGGAACGTTCTACACGTTGAACCTTATTGAAATTACTAATAAATCGATCACATCTTGCATTTCATTCGAAATCTTGAGACCATCAAACATTCGACTCAATAAAATTCCTGCATTTTTCCACACAAAATATTCAGGTAATACAGCTTTTTTAGTTTTGCAACATTGACCTTTTTGAAGCTATAAACATTCAAAAAACTTTTTCGAAATGAATCATCAACTTGAACAATATAACATATAAAAAAACAAGATGGTCCTTCTGAATCTCAGACAGGTTTTTCTACATTCAACTTGAAGAAGGCATTCTCTAAGTCTATTGAAATAAAACTAGCTGAAAGTGATGAAGGCTATTGGATGCTCCATTTTGAAATGTTGAAGAAATTTTTATTGAATAGAAACTGACCTAGTATTGATTCAATCGTATCCCCCTTGAGAATTTTTGACCCCCTCCCCCATGTGATACGCTGTTACGTTTTATAGTACCCTCTCCCCTTTCCTTAACGTTACATAATACCTAAGTGAAAAATTTCACCTGAAAGTTACAATGATGCAGTTAACTAGTTTAGTGATCCAATAATTTTTCTGAAGAAAGGTTGGTTGGGTAACAAAATCAATTTTTTCTTGAGAAAACACAATTGTTTTTTGCCGACCAATGTCTCATCACCGTAAATATTCTTTATTTCATTTGAAAAACCCATTGTATCTAGTGTGCTGTACAGATTTCAACTGAAAATATATATTAAGTCAATCAATTTAGTGATCCAATATTTTTTCTGAAAAAAGATTGGTTGGGTAACAGGATCATTTTTTTCTAAAAAATACAATTGTTTTCGAATTTAATTGAACTCTTCTTCAGGGCTCAGTAACAATGAATTTTTGTAAACGTATCTCCCACAAAACTTATACTATTATTATTATCGTTTCAATTCTACAAGAAATAATGTGTTCGTAATTGAATCACTCATCGAAAAGTAGTTTCTTCGTGTTGATATTACTATTTTAAAAACCATCAGACCTATCAGATACATATTGAAAAAAATAAAAAACAGTGCAACAGACAAACTTGCGATACAACATCAACACAAAACATCATGAAACAAACGAATGTCTTTATTTGTGATTCTTATAAGGTGGCTCTAATATCATCAAAGTTATTAGTTATTTTATTTTTTATGAATCGTTAGATCTTGTGAAGATGGTCAAAATGTTTACAGCCTTGTTTTTTCTTATCTTTTGTTCCACATCAATTTGTGATGTACCAATTATATGCTCAACATCATTGATTATATCCTTCAAAGGAAAATTCTTGTTGTCATAGGCTAAAATGGCTCATACTCAATTAATATTGAACATTATTTGGTGTTTCATAATTTGAACAATTAACTATCCATTTTTTATTAATTTGAAAAGGAGTGGGAATTTGTTGTTTTTCAAGTTAATTTTTGTATTCAAATTTCTGGGAGTATTTAGTTTTATCATATAGTGTGTTATAAAGTTGATTTTGGTTGGTATCATATGCCTGAAAAGTTGAGCATGGTATAATTTTTGAAACTGAATCTTTCGTTTTAGAAAGATGAAATTCAAGTCTTATTGCTTTCCAATGGGAACACCTTTTTTCAATATTCAATTTTTTTTCTGAAAATTTAGTAAAGTATTGTGGTAGATATTTAAAAAAAGGAAGGTTCTCTAGTAATAAGGATTGAATACATTTGAAAATAGTAGAAATATGCGTTGGTAAAATAGATAATATTTACAAAAGGAGGGTTCTCTAGTTATGAGGATTGTATACATTTAAAAATAGTAGAAATATGTGTTGCTAAAATTTTTTGTTTACACTGTAATGAAACTTGCTATGGTTTAGCTAAGTTTCCAGTCAGTGAAGTGTAAATTGTTCATTTTATTTACATTGTTAATTACAGTCATACATAAATGAACATATACTTGAATATGTTGAAATAGACTCAACTAATTACACTTTTAATAATAATCTTACATTTATTTACGCCATTTCCTTGATTTGACCCTGTCTTTGCATACATTTTTGACTTAATCATTTATATTTTCCTCTTGATTCCTCTTATTTCAGCCTTACTTTCACTAACATCTTTTGTTGAAATAAAATCACATGCCTACTTATTTCAACCAATGCAACTATCGTACCTATTGTTGAAACACATCCAACAATGTGATTTGTTGGCAATAAAAAAAAAAGTATGTTTACTTATGTACGCACATAAGAAGTTTTTAAGCTTTAAATAATTTCTTGCTGTGATTTATTTGATTATTAGTTTTAGTTTATTCATGTATTACAATTGTTTATTGAAATTAATTTTGATACTATAGTTATATTGTTTTATAATGTTCTGTTTATGGGAGAACCTGGCGATGAATTTTATTATTTGAAATTTTAAGATTTCTTCAAGAAGGAAACATTTGATTTGATTTAATTTTTGAAATAATTTTATTTTTCCGGACTTGTATCTATTATCAATTCATTGATTTATATGTACACTCATCAAATATTGAATAATAATTTGAAAATTTAGTTCACTTCATGATTTACAAAAGTAATACATACCGCCAACTAACCTCAAATTCTACAGACGTACTCGAAGTAAGTAAAACCACTAAGAACCACTTCTATCTCTTATAATCACAGTAAGTTATTTTTAAATCAATGAATTGTAAATAAATATCAGTCACCTCGGTATATTGTCACACAGCCACAGCCAGTCACTGTTGTGTTATTGTTCAGGTAATATCAACCAATTATGCCTACCATTCACCTCTCAACAGAATCAAAATATCTTCGAACAGGATCTTGACTCATTTTATATGAATGAGGGAGAATTTAAATGATGCTAGGGCTGAATGTTCTATGTTCTAAATTTCTATGTATGTGCTAGTCGTGAGTCACTCTGAATTGGTAATATGTATGTGTAATATTTTGAATGTATAACACTTGTATCATTTGTATTATTTCTGAATTGGGTTATCCAGTGTAATGAAAAAATAAATGAATAGAATGACCTCCATGTTGGTCGGTGGCTGATAGATTCAATAAAAGTGTGTGCAGTTTTTATCGGCGTCATTCATCATTCCTAATGCTGACTCAACATGAAGAAAATGTCATTAATATGCTTATCAATTAGTTATCATTCAAATTACACTAACCCGGCTATCAGTATTGCGGTCCTGGTACGAAACTATGCATGGGATTATCCTGGTATTATTCCCATAGGGTCAGCTTGTAAGCTGCAGAATACATCATTTGAAGATAGACATCAAGCTGTTAAAAAACAAGAAGGAAATACGTGGGACGGATGAAATCTGAAGACGAAATACTTGGCGAAAAAGCAAGCGCCCTATTTGTTACGGGAGTAATGAAGAATGAAGTCTAAACGCAAATTTAAAATGGGCGTGAAATCACTCAATGCGTCATTCTGAGAAAACAGTTAAAAACTGAAAGCCAATGACGAATGACGTGAATAAATCCGCAGCTTCGGCTCTAAGGGCGTCAAAAATGAGGCTGGAGGACGTATGAAGATACGGATATCAAGAGTAAATCCATTCGAAGCAAATTCTACCACTCATAGGTACCTTTATTTGCAGCCCTTTCAGCTTTGGGTTTATTGGTAGATGAAGCGAGTGGCATTGCAAAGACATTAATGGGTGCAAAAATTGATAAAAAAGACTGAAGAAGATTGAAGGTACAACAAAGGACCACGCACAAACCTAATGGAAAATGGTGGTGAATTCTGCTGATTTTGAACTTTTCAATCTAATGAGCAAAAGTCTCCACGGGCACAACGAAAAATAATGGACAGTTTTTGAGAGTAACAAGGGAAAAATAGGCCATGTTGTTTTGCAACTTCATGCCTCTCGGAAATTGTAGCACCGTTTGCCAATATTTGCAGACTTTACATGGTGACGTATAAAACCATAAACCATGGATTGAAAAAAATATTTTTATAACATTATGAAAACAATATATTGTGAGAAAGTTGGTCAATGGATATGAAAATGATTATAAAGAAGATGATTTAATTGGTATACCGTACGACACATATTTCTACTTCATTTCTCTGACTATACTTCTGAGAACATTTAATATACTCACTAGACGACACTTTTTGACATATTTGGGTAACAAATTGTACTCCCGGTTTTCTCGAAAATAACATCAATTTTTTATTTTCGAATAAGACACGCTGTATATTTTATATGATCGATTAGGGGTGATCATGAGAAATCTAACGATATCAGGTTTGATGGAGTTATCTCTTATGACTACGGATATATCGCCATTTATTTTATTCATTAGCTCAGTGAGTGTTGGATGGATCCAAAAGATTTTTCAAGTTTCTGAAATATTGCTGAAGATATTAAGGAGAAAAAGGGGATGTATCATGAGTCTATGTCACTTAAAAAATTATTGGGAGTAGAATAAATGGGTACATTGATAAAGTTACGAGTCACAAAACTATAAATGTGAACGGTTGGTTAAAAAAAGGCATTCCTGAAACAAACTTCTCAACGCCCTGGTCGAATGTCTCGATGAACACAACAGAAAATAATGGAGAGTCTTTGAGAAAGTCGGCAAGCTAGCGTGTAAGAAGATGAAAACTAGAACCTTTCACAAATAAGCAAGATTTCATTATTCTTATTTTTTCATTCCATTACGGAATAATGTATTTGACATAATCCTATGATTTTTATTCATCATATAATTGAACCAACCATTCCATAATCGCATGACTACATTGTCACATAGTTTTATCCACTTCATCTCCTTCGGAACCAATATTTGATAAAGTTACCGAGAACTTTCTTTGTATTACAGAATCCGAAATACAAAGGAAGTTTTCGAAAAAAAAC
>WOGN01009247.1:0-10909 GCA_015342105.1 Leptinotarsa texana | reverse complement strand
TCATTGGGTCCGAGAATCATGTGCCCTGAGCAAACGCAGTGAGCCAAGAATGACAGCCTTCTGCATCTGTGCGGCTAAGATTTCTGCCTTGGTGCGGAAAGCCGGTATGATCTTAAGATTCGAGAGTAGAGAGGACATCATTCCACCATATTATTATTATTATTATTATTATTATTATTATTATTATTATTATTATTATTATTATTATTATTATTAAACCATTCTCAAGTAAACTGCGCCAGTTTACGTGAGAATGGTTTAACAAACCATAGTCGGTCATAACAAATGAAAATCTGAGTAGAACTTAAACAACAGTTACTTTCTCTATACTAGATTCAATATGAATTTTCACAAAAAAATAGATCATCAATAGAAAGTCACATATAATAGCTGTTGAGTAGGTAAATGAGCTTTTATATAGGGATGATTTATGTTTAGGGATCTCAATCAGATGGACATTCCTTGTAATTATCATGAAGTTCCCAACAATATTTTATTTCATCAAGAGTGTAGAGGGGTTGCCGTTTTTTATTACTTTATGTACAAACGTAACTAGATGAAGTAGTATATTGCCCTCCATCTTTAAAAAATTAAATTTTTGTATTTTTTCTGGTACATGCAATGAGTAAATAAAATGAAAACATGAATTTTGTACCCTGTGTAATGTTAGTGAGTTTTTCACTGCGGCACAGGTTTCTGAATGTCAGGTAACTTCTACTAATAAAATTTTTTATGTGCGTTCGGAAGTATAGACCATTTTTAATATATAGGCTCAAAGTCTCAACCGTAGAAGTAAGTATCATTGTTACCCCATCGATCTTGATATTACCGATGTTACTCATTTTTAAATTTTTATTTTCAAATTAGTCTCAACTGAGACTTGAACGCAATCAACTTGAAGCCATGATTTATGAAATTTTCGTATAATTTTTCCAAGGTATCATCCATATTGTCCATGGTGGTTTAGATTAAATTAGATTAGATTGTCGGGAAATTAGCTCATGGCCTGATTCACTGAGACCTTTTCAGATGTATTGTGATGCTGCTTGATTGTTAAAGCTCATTGTCTAGTTTGATCTCTTTGATGAGACTTCATAGCCTTGACACTGACGACTTCATATAGCTGGCAGCCTCTGGTTTCTCTTCTCCGCATATTGCGTGTCTCAGTATTGCTACCGCTTTGCATTCACAGAGCACACGCAGTGCGGATTCTTAATCTTTTTGACATCTTCTGAGTCGGCTATGCCCCGTTAGTAGACTCACCACTACCCTTACGGTTGTGGTTTAGCAGGTCTTCCGTGAATCTGGGCGATGGTTTTTTTATGAACTATTTCGCCTGCCTTATTCCTGGGAGCTTATTTCACCAATCTATCGATTCGGCTTGCATCCATGGGCCGGTCATAGCCCTGGATGCGTCTTCACGGGCTAGAACGTCGGCCTCCTTATTGCCCTTGTAACCCTCATGTCCGGAACCCAATCTAGAGTGACCCACCCAGTCTTGAGAATACTTGAAATAAGCTGAGCGCCTTAATTGCCGCCTGGCTGTCGGAGAAAATGACAGTTTATTTCCCCTACACAGTGTTCGATGGTCGCTTCTTCTGCCCGCAACACAGTTGCATTATGTTCGAGGCTGAGTGCGATTCTCGTCGTTGCTCTGCCTCCGTATATACCGGCTCCCACTCCTTCTTGGGTCTTTGAGTCATCTGTATATCAAGTTTCCTGCACTTTTGCCGGTGGACCATTTTGCCAGTCCTCTCTACTTGGTATGTTGATTTTGAAATCTTTCTTAAAAGTTGTACTGCGGAACTGTGTTATCTACGGGCATTCCTAGTATTGGATCTGCCTTCAGTTCATTGTACAGTTACAAGTTTTCTGCACCGTGTGACTGAATGATTGGGGTTTGCCCCTACATTAGCCAGCCGAGCTTCTCTTTGTATGTAGATGTGCAATGGTGGAAGTCCGATTAGGATCTCAAGTGCTGCAGTTGGGTTCGTTCTCATGGCTCCCGCAACACTTAGGCACGCCAGCCTTTGTATGCCACCTAATAGCCTAGCCTTACCCAATTGCCTTTGTCTCGTCCACCAAGTCACACTGTATGTTATCATGGGACTCACTAGCCTTGTGTATAACCAGAGTGTCATTTTTGAGTTCAGCCCCCAGTTTTTCCCGCACATTTTTCTACAGATTCCCAGGGTCGTCCTGGCCTTAGGTGATGTTTTTTGGATGTGGAGGTTCCACGTGAGCCTGTGATCGAAAGTCATACCTAAGTATTTGATTTCCGTGAGTATTGGTGATTTTAGTCCTCTCATCACTCTTTTCCTTGTGAACACGACGACAGTGGTTTTTGGGGCATTCACTGAGAGGTTCTCATGCTCGCACCATCTGCCGACGATTTTTGCATGCGCTCCGAGATAACGCCTGCAAATTTCCCTTTTGTAACTATCACCAGATCGTCAGCATATCCCAGGCAATATATGCCTTCTTCAGATAGCTTTCTCTACTAGGGTTGCCCCTAGCAATGGCGATAGCACGCCTCCTTGAGGGCATCCCTTGTCTGCTCTTACCTATATGGTAGCCCCTCCTAGAGTGGTGTATATCATCCTTCTTTCTAGGCTGGCTTTTATCCATCGACACACAACAGCTGGTATTCCTACTTTTCCCAGTGCGTCTAAAAGTGACTCCGTGGAGACATTTTTAAATGTACCTTTGATGTTTAAAAAGGCAGCTACTGCCATTTCTTCGTTGTTCAACGACTTAGATAGTAGTATGTTTAAGTCGTTCAACGCTAAATCTGGCGAATTCCCAGGCTGGTATGCATATTTGACGAGCACTAAGTAGTCTTTCCTTCAACATTTCGTCTCTTATGTATCAGCCCAGTAACCTTTGAACGGTTTTTATTAGAAAGGACGTTAGACTGATAGGTCTGTATACCTTGGGCGTTTGGTCTAATATTTTGCCTATTTTGGACAGGAAGACTACTTTCACCTTTTGTCATGATTTTGGAATATATCCCCAGGACACGCGGGCTCTTGATAATTTTGCTCAGATGTGGTATCAGCACATCCAGTCCCTTTTGTAGCAGAATCGGGTAGATTCCGTTTATTCCAGGTGACTTGTATGGTTTGAATTTTTGAATCGCCCATCTCGTGGTTTCGGCTGCCAGCCTCTAATCCCCCGCCGTTGGCCTTCTGTGCCTTGTTGGAAGAAAGGAAGGCCCCCCCCGAGAGCACAAGTTCAAATGTCGCTGGGAAATGGGCTGTCAACAGTCGCCTTATACTTTCCGTTTCTGTGTGGGTTATTCTCTTTTATGAGGAAACCCACTAAGCTTGCAGTATTTTCCTTGGCAAGTACTCGGTGGATTCTTGCACAAGTGGGTGTTTCTTTCACCTCAACGCAAAACCTCCTCCATGAGTCTCTTTTGCCTTCAAAATGTGTTTTTTGTACTACGTAAGGTTTTTCCTATATGTGCCCTTTGGCTTTGTTGAATAACATTCGCACTTCGAGCCTCAGCTTTTCGAGGTGCTAATTCCACCAGACGGTTTTGCCTCTGTAGTGTTTGGTTTTTTCGGGACAGTTTTCCTGGTAGGCCTGCATGATTGCCACATTTACCTGTTCAACTGCCTCTTTTAGACTATGTGTATTCCTAATGGTTGCGATTTCCCTTTTCCTATCTAAAGACTCCCTGAGTGTCTCTATGTAACCTTTCCAGTCGGTCTCTCGTGGATTTCTGGATTTTGCAGCCACTATGGGAGGTGAAACTAGATTGAATCGGATGTGCCTGTGGTCAGAACACAATGGCTCATCCGAAACCATCCAGTTTTCAATGAATTCGCTTGCTCTGCTGTCAGTGTCAAATCTAAGACTTCTTTTCGAGAATCCATTTTTAATATATAGGCCCAAACTCTCAACTGTAGAACTAGGTTTCATTGTAACTCCATCGATCATTTTTGAATTTTTATTTTCAAATTAGTCCCAACTGAGATTTAGACGCATTTAACTTGAAGCCATGATTTGTGAAATATTCGTATAATTTTTCCAAGATATCATTCATATAATGGTGGTTCAGGTAAAACTATTTGTAAATCTAGTGTAGACTTAAGTGTCATCTGCAAATTGCTGGATAGTATAATTATTAGCAAGATGTTTGAGGTCATTAGTGTATATCAAGAAAATGAGTGGTCCCAATATGGAACTTTGGGGAACTCCTTGATTATTGACGATTGAATCTGACGTGCTTTCCCCAACTCTTTGGCAACGATTCAATTAATAGCTATTGGTTATTTTAATTATATTCATATTCAAAAGTCTAGTTGGGTATCATTACCAGATATGCATATTTTTTGCAACTTTTTCATATGCCTACAAATGAATAAGCAGCTGGATCTGGCCGAGACGACAGATATTTTATGAAATTCTTCAATGTTTTGATATAATTGAGGCCTACATCAAGTATTACTCCACCTGTTGTCAACATTATCTGATCCCTGGATACCTTCATTGTTCAGGAAATGGAACATACCAAGGAAAAACTTGCACCCGAGGGTTTGATTCATACCTACTTCGTGAATCATCCATAAGCTTCATCTTTGAATGAGTTTTGATTCCAGCAAAACCAGTTACAATTTAAAGTTAAGTATTGACCAAATGGTTATTGCCAGTCATTGAAGCCAAGTCAAGAAGTGATCTTTTTTCAGTATTGTCACTTCAAGAAACCAGAATAAATATAATTCAATCTATCAATAGAGATTACCAAATTTATTTCATTCCCCGCATAGTATACTAAGCCATTTATAATCATATTACTGCCTACTGATTATTTGCGATAAAATTAGTTAAATAATAATTGTAAATGTTGACACATTGGCTTAGTTTCTCTCCCAAATATTTTTTACCTTTCTTTATACTACCTTCTTGAATGCTTTTTCACTTATTATTGATCTTACCTTACACGAATATCTAGGCATTTTAAGCAAAAAAAAGCAAGTGTAACTTTCAGGCAAAAAGTGATCCGGCGGGGAATATTTGTCAAGAATTTGTATGACAAAATCTCTCCCACGAAAGTCAGCTATAGTTCGTGGCAAACGAGTTCTTCCCCAAACGAATCTCAAAAATAATGATCGTTCTTGATTTGTGAATTCCTCCATGACTTCCCAGAACCACTGAATCAGTGGAGCACTAATGTCGATTCCTGCAAGAATTTTATAAAATCTCTCAACTTTTTAAAAATATGTTTCTTTACCTTTATAAGTTGCTACAGATTTCAATAAGGACAATGGTATATCAGGAGACCCACAAACCATTGTTTCCAACTCATATCCACTGAATAATGATAGTAATGGCACCGGAACTACTCTAGACATACCATCTCGGACAGCTTTAATTTGTTCATCAAACTCGTGCAACCTGTAACATTCGGTAAACTGTTGACAAAACAGGATATTATAGACATACAATTGAACGTAGATTCTTGAAACATATTGTAAAGAAAAATGTTTGGGAGATAGTCAACGCGAATTGATTTTCAAATTACCTGAAATTCAAAGCCAGTCTAATATATTCCAGGCGGTTTTCGAAAGTTATCTTTTTGTATCTTGTGCTCAAATGGATGTCAGTACCAGATGAAGAGGGGGTACAAAATGGCATTTCCATATTTTGAAACAGAGGTTCCTCCGAACCCATGTCTCTTATACAGAGAAGACCAGGTACATAATCCCTGTCAATTTCTGTCAAATCAGCGGGAGTAAGGTCTATTCCTGCCAACTGTTTCCAGACAGGTTCAGCTAGGCTAAGGCTCAATGGTGAACCTGTTCTTATGGCAATACCCATTAACACTCCCAAAAATCGGAACATATTCAAATTCAGACAAGTCTTTGCTGCTGGATTTAATATAAAGCAGTCTCTATTTGCTCCAGATTCATCCCTTCCGTTTGGTGTTGGTATCAGGAGAGGCAAAGATCCGTTCTGGAGTTCATCACACATTTCTGCTATACTCTCACTATATCCGCCCCCACAGTCATCAACACTCTCTCCTAGAAAAAAGTAGAATTAGTTGTGTAAAACCACAAACAGGAAGTTGTTTGAAAATGTGTTTAACGAAATAAAATAACTGGAATAAATTTCAGCAATTTGTGTATTTGGGAGAAACCTTAATATACGTTTTTCAAATATAGAATTCAATATTGCCAAAATTTAAACATTAATTGTTAAGCCAACTTGAAATTCTGCTAACTTTCAATAATTAATTTGATCATTGCTTCAAAATTATTTTGAATTTGTTGATAAATATGAAATTTTCAGCTGCTGAAAAATAATTCCATGAAATTCAAAAGATAAAGGTGAGTACTATTCTGATAATTCCCAATTTGATTTAAATTTAAGAGCCACACGTAAACAGCTGTTTCAGCTTGTTGTAACGTCAGTACCGGGAAGGCGGTCCTCGATTGAAGCCAAAGTATAGCTGACGTGCAAAAACACTCATATGGACAGGTTGTTGCGGGTATGAAGTATCAAGGTGAGAATCTTGCACCTTGATTATCCGACTACTTCATTAACGGCCCATCAGCTGGAATTTCTTCAGGAGGTATTTTGTCGGCTGTAGAGGTTATTCCAGATATTCCGCAGTTGCAATTCCAGAGCTGCACTATTCGGTCTGGATGTTTACAGGTCGACTATGAGGATCAGGGCAGCGTCGACTGGCTTGTGGGTGTAGTTAATACCCTGCAACCATGGGAGGGCGCTTTTCTGAAATGCATCACAGAGGTCCAACTTCTGAAGCCACACATCTGTGTTGCTTACTTACCTAACAGAGGCATTCAAAGACTGACCTCCGAACAGGTCATAACTAGACTGAGGAAAATGAACCATAGTCTGTCAACCTTGGCCTTGAAATACTAAATACAGACGCTTCCAAAACGAATGACCACGACCACGATAAAATATACTTTTATCCTACTACCTGCCTCCAGTAACTACACAGCTAAACTTTACGTTACTGAAACTTCTCTAGCACACTGCAATAGAACCAAAGGCAACTCCGTGATATTCACAACTCACTTAGCTCAATTCAAGGACTTCACCAACTATATCCCAAAAATACCACTCTACAACGAATCAAAATATAAGTTGCAGAACTAACCCACAATAGTAAATGAGTGGCATTAAAGGCAACAAAATCGCTGACGCAGAAGCTAAAACTTCCACTACATATCCAGGAACATATCAAAACTCCCAGGTTCCACACAAAGATTTATATAACGACATTTAAAAAATCATATTCAAATGATGAAAAGAACGGTAGAGCTTCTCAACCTCAATATCAATCCAAACCTAGTTATAAACCACTACCGTCCTTTCAATCGTAGAGAGCAAGTCATTCTCATTGTTGTATTTTGTGAAATGTATCAAAATTGATAATATGATAATATAAAATATAAAACACCTTATTGTTCCATCGCTAATAACCTAGCTGGTTGAAGAGGTATGATTGAAATAAAAAAAAATAAGGATTGCGAAGCAAAATATTGTGGACTGTCTAAAAGATCTATTAAAATAAAATATATGGAAGATATATAGAAAACCAGAAAAAACCAGCAGTCGCATATCAAGTTTTGCAACAAAAATATTCCATAAATAAATTAATTAAGGCTTTTGTGGCCAAGATTTTCAGTGTTACCATCTTCGTTCGGATTTGAAAGCAGTCGTGGTTTGAAACTGTATCCTAACATTTAGCCAGCATGAGTGGCTGGCTTCTTCAGAGGTCTATTCGTCCTGATGGTTCACCGATGACTCGTGATTTCTAGTTCGTAAGCTGTATTTATGTTGATGCTAAGGTGGAAGCAGTGCAACGTAATGTAACAGGTAATAACACTTCGGCCAAAGATGCTAAGGTGGCAGCAGTGGAACGCACCGACTAGAAAGGCGGGCTACCTGTCAACATAAATACAGCTTATGAACTAAAAATCACGAGTCATCGGTGAACCATCAGGATGAATAGACCTCTGAAGAAGCCAGCCACTCATGCTGGCGAAACGTTAGGGTACAGTTCCAAACCACGACGGCCTTAAAACCTGAACGAAGATCGTAACACTGGCATTTCATAGACTTTAGTTCATTAAGATTAGCTAGACAAATTA
This sequence comes from Leptinotarsa texana, assembly GCA_015342105.1. NCBI lineage: Eukaryota > Metazoa > Arthropoda > Insecta > Coleoptera > Chrysomelidae > Leptinotarsa > Leptinotarsa texana. The sequence goes on along the minus strand of WOGN01009247.1, from coordinate 2,777 downwards.
ACAACAGGCATCTAGATGCTTATGAGAGTTTAGAAATAATTCAACATAATACTACTATGAATAGCAATGATGGACCAATACCTAATAGTTTACTATATAGCTTATTTAAATAATATTTTTAGTTATCAGATTGACCTGACTAGTAGATAACGCATCATTGTGAAATTAATGTAAGACAATTAAGACGCAGGTACCTAACAGAGGTATCTATGGTATAAAAAAGACAACATTGTACCTAGATTTTGTTTAATCTTTATTTATAAGATGATCACTTGGTGACGTTAAAAATAACGGTTTGGTGTAGGAATAGAACTCCAGTAATATTCAAGGTATCGAATGGTTTGTTTATTTATAGGACATATTTCCAATCAGTATTTTAGCAATTCTTGCAGAACCAACAACAGTTTAATGAACTGTACAACCTTCCATATTTAAATTTGAAAGATTTCATAATTGGCTTAATGTTAGTAGTCAAATGGATAGCTTCATGATCAATAATCCTGGTGAAGCCACATAAAACGTAATAAATTTGTCATCCAGATTTTTACATACATAATTAATTGTGGACCTGCCTTGCCGAGTTAGACGAGTAGGACTTTCCTACATGCATCTGTAAGTTGAATGATCCTAATAAGTTGCTCAGCGTCTGGGTAGAAATAGAATTACTATATATAAATTTGTCTCCTGTGAGTATAGTAGTTGATTTGAGGGGCAGTATATTCAGCTAAAATTCTAGTTGAATAAGAAAAGTACTTACATCTGTTATGGATGACCGATAGATACATAATATGTAAATATACATTTTTCTTAATACACTATGGAAAATTCAGATAATTTCTCTTGTTACAAATGATTTAGTTTGTCAAACTTTTCAAATCCCAACTTTTGTCTAAAAGAGTTTTTCACTAGTATCCATTGGATGAAGTTGACCTACAGTATTTCGACAGAACTGTATAATTATTTATAAAGACTGTTTCATCACATTTTAGCCAATGTTCGCTCAACAATAAAATATCGAGAAAATCAGAGTCTGCTAAATATATATACAGTTCGTTTGTTTCATTTCTGAGAGACCTTATGTTAAGAAGAGCAACTGAAAGATTATTACCCACAACCGCAGATTACTTACTTGAATTGAACCTTGTGAATATCCAACAAAGAGTCTGCATTCATATTAATGTGTGAATAAGAGAGAATGTTTTTGAGTAGTTCAATATTAATGTTTTGGGCAGTTGCAGCCTTAAGAACGGTATAAGGTATGTTTGCCAATTATAATTCCGGAAAGTCACAACAAATGCTGTTCAGGAAAGAATGAAGGTTGAAAAAATTTCGATTTGCCAACAAATCAGACAGGGTCGCAAGAATAAGAGAACAGAAAAGCTGTCTAGTTAAATAATTGTAGTAATAGTCTAAAGCACCGAGTCCTAGTGTTCAAGTTGTATTTTTGTGTGTTTTGAATGAAGTTAATCAACCAATTATAATCATCTACTACTGAGACAAAGATAGTTGATGAAATAAAATATTATCAGAGTACTTTATTAAAACAATTGGTAATTTAAACAGTAATATCCTTTTAGAGTACTAGTTTTGAAAATCATAATTTTTAAATTTTTAATTTAAATATCATGAGTTTAGCTAAAAATTTCGATGAAGTCATATTATACCTGAATCAAATTATAAAGGAATTTGATTTAATTATATTTTTAGAAACATGAAAAATTAATTGTAACAATTCATTCTATCTAAATGGATATGATCAATTATATAATAATGGAAATATGAAAAAACTGATGGAGTAGTAGTATTTCTAAAAAAAAATTTCATGTTTTCATATAATATTGTACCAGCTGGTGTGCTGTTAAAAAAACTGTTAAAATCTGTTTTTCCGTTAACCAGCTGTCGCTCCCCTATGAACAAAAACTCTCAAAATTTGAAACTTGTGCAAGCTGAGAACTAACGAGATTTTACCTTTTAACTCACGATACTAAATGTAATTACTATCGAAATATTTTTAATTGAAGGTAAATAATTTAATATATTTGCCCTGTACAGATCTCCTTCAACATGTCAAAGTACTTTCAATTTACAGCTGAAGAAATTTTTAGATGAGAATAAGAAATTTAATAAGGAAACCACTATTTTTATTGGTAATTTAAACATTAATATCCTTTCAGAATCAATGAAAATTCAATGAAAGTAATACTGTAATATAATGAATGCAAATGGTTTTCTTTCATTCATCAATGAATTTCCTAGAGAAGTGGGTAATCAAAAATCTTGTTTGAAGGTGATTGACAATGTTCATGGTGAATTTCACTAGTTCAGACTTCCATTGTCTAATATATAAAATGATTTGAAATTCCCGAAACACCTGAAAAAGAAAGAATTAAAAATGAATAACTGAAAATAACAATTATAGTAAGCAAAAATAACCTAAATTGAAATGATAGTGAATTAAATAAAAGTTAAAATAAAACGATTGAACCAAAAATAAAGAAATACAAATTAATATAAATAAAAAGTTAAGAGATTCCAAGCCACGTTAGTTTAGTTCACGACGTTTCGATTGTTAGTATCTACAATCGTCTTCGGGTGATGACTGGGAGACTATGTCGTTCGAGTACTTTCACTTATCCCCACTTTCCATTTTTTCTGTTTAACTGGTTCAGTGGGAGATGACCGTTTGGCGAGAGTTGGCCATTTTTCGCTTGATGATGCGTTTCCATATGTTGCGTATCTCTAGGCTAGCTTGGCTGAATACGTTGTTGGACAGCATA
>WOGN01009246.1:0-10909 GCA_015342105.1 Leptinotarsa texana | reverse complement strand
AGTAGCTTGTACTTCAATCAAATTAAATACTGCTTCCTCAAGCTGTGGTGTTCTTACTTTTCAATGGCGACCACAATCCTGTCCTTTTCAGGTGGACAGGTCACTAGGAGACATCTCCTTTATATCGACAGGTAAAGGCAAGACTCGCCAAACACATACTCTCTTTGGCAAACTTGAGGTGACCTCCGCGAAGGTTTTGCAAAATGCAGCAAAAATACTGTCGTTGCGCGCGGCTTCTTAAACCTTCTTGGAGTTCTCTCCATGGAGGTGCACAAGTGAGGGTGATCTCCTGCGACGGTGGGAGCTCTTGGCGCCCACCGTAGGAAGTGCCTTTGCTATTGGAGGTTAAGTGGGGGAGGAGGAGGGTGCACTTATAGTTGCTGCCACTCCTGCTTCCTTCGCTTTCTTCCTCCTTTTGGCCTCGGCGTCGGAAATGCGCTTACGCCTTGACCTTTGCATTACATCACGAGGTGGCCTGCTATGTCCAGCCTCATTCCAAGAGGTAGATTGGGGTGGACATTTCTGTTCATCCCCAGTCACCGTCTTAGAATGAGGTGAGCAGTTCTGTCCCGTCACGGGATTGGTTTTTGTTTTTGTTTTTTCTGTTTTTGTGTATGTTTCATTCATATATGTTCCCACGAGTAGCAAGGGAAAAGTTGGTCACCTCTGGCAGAGCCCTGCATTACCAGAGGTAGGCTGATAACAATAAGGTTTCGCCCGGTTCCTCAAGGAGATCGTTCGTAACCGCATATCACCCTGCGGCCTTTCAGCTGTCGGAACGATTCCTTACACCGTAGCTTGGGTAGGCTGGTCCACGGTGGCATGTTTTGCAAAGGGTTTTAGGGAGTTTTAGTTCCCCTCACCCTACGTATTTCTGCTACTGACCAAGAGTCCAGTGACCCCATCCTTAAGGAAACATTGGCTTCTCGAACAGGGCTTCCAGTGCCCGCCACCTGGGAATGCGCCCGATAGGTAGCCCAACACACGAGGTGTCTTGGATTTGATAATATTTTAAAGAATTTTTTTTCAAATGTTTCCTATAATCCCACGGTATTGGAGAGTTTTCTCTCTTTTCTCCGTACATTTTCAATTTCCTATTGAAATGATGGACAACTGTCAGAAGTTACTTCAAACCTCAAAATATTATAATGATTTTAAAGAAATTTTAAGCGCTCGACTCATATACTGTTCATAACTGAACGCGGATTTCTATTTTTAGAATATTTCAAGTAACAAAATTAATTTTTATTATGTCTCCAGTATTCATATAATGAAGTCGTAAGTTTTCGAAATAACTAAGTAACATTATTTGGTTCTTCCTTATCTTCAAATCCATTAATTTCATCAATCAGATAGAGGTTAACTATATACCAGATTTGAATAAGCCATTTCGTCTCACGTTCAATATCTTTTTATTTCAATATTTGGAGCTTTCTATCATAAACTTTTTTCAAATGAGAGCCAACAAGTTTCAATAAGATACAAAAAATGGACAATCCAGAATTATTAAAAAAATGGAATATCGATTATAAAATTTTTGGCTTTCTACTACCCCATCTTGATACAAAAAACTGTGGGAATCACAATCAATTTTAGAAGTAACTCTATACACAGATGTGTAGATCATGCAAAAAAGTAACTTCCAGACACAAACTGGAAGAAAGAACCCTAATGAAACAACTACTTTCATATAAACATCGAATTACACGAAAGAAGTATTATTTCGAAACAAATACTTTTATATGAATACGGAATTATATAAAAATCACTTTTCTCTATGCAGTTTGTATTCCAAATATTCGTTATTCGTCAAACATCATTCATAGGATGTCTACAAGCTTTACTAAATGAAAGGTGAAAGATTCACCTATATTTGTATAATTCAGTATTCATATAAAAGTATTTGTTTCGAAAAAAAAAATTCTTTTGTGTGATTCATCGTTTATATGAAAGTAACTGTTTCAGAAGGGCTTATTCTTCCAGTTTGTGTCTGAAAGTTACTTCTTTGCATGATCTATACATTTGTGTGTGGAGTTACTTCTAAAATTGATTGCATTCTTCGGTGTTAGAAATCACACGTTGAAAGGTAAGACCTCGTTAGTTCTTAGCTCGCACAAGTTTTCAACTTCTGAGAGTTGTCGTTCGTATGGAGCCGACAGCTGATAACAGAAAAACAGAGTTTAAACAGATTTTTTCTTTGGAAAATTCTCAATTTTTTAATGAAAATGGAGTAGTAGAAAACCAAAAACTTTCTCTCACAAAAAATTAGTCACTCTTGAAAATATAAACTTTTTCAATCTAAAATGTAAATAAACATCGTACTGGGAAATACTACTAACTTGTTCCACGGTGGTAAATAATACTCTTATCCTTCAATATATACTTGTCTAATGACTAATCAAAATAGATTTGGCCGCTCAAACCAAATTTGACAACCTGAATTCGAGATCACTAATCAGATCACTTATGAGTAGGTGCTCTTCTAGTAAATTCTCTTAATAATATGACACACTCGACAATGACAAGAGCCGGACCTGGATCACAATAAACGTCCTGAATAACTTTTCTGGGGTAGCAGGTTTAATTCACTAAAGCCTTTTATCGTTCAGCTATAATCGTCTATGATCTTAGTTATATTTTCGTGCTCCATTTAAATGGAACCAACACCCCAATGTGGACATTTAGATATTCATACGATTCATTCAGTTGAGTCTCCGTGCCATCAAACTTTCTAACTGAATTAATACTGAAATTAGCAGAGTAATCAACATTCAGTTGATTTTTCGAACTTTTCCTAGTCTATTTACGATTTGCTTGGCAATGACGTTCACTGAGAATGCTTGTGTGAATATTAATAATAATAACAATACGGAGACACACGGATAAGCCAATGCAAGGGGTCTTCTTCAATAACATTGGAGACCTTGGCTTATCAAAGCGCCTGATGTTTGCTTTTCTCAGGTTCATCATGGCTTGCCAGGATGGTGTCTTCAACACCTTAGTTTACCGCAGTCGCGTGATGGGTATAGAGGTTCCTGACACAAGGTGCAAGGCCTGCCGCGAGGCGCCCGAGACCCTAATGCATTTGATATCAGCATATGCGGTCATCGACATAACGTGGCCCATCTACGGCACTCTTACGGTATTGACGAGACACCGGTGTTGCCCTACGTTCCGGGGGATATTGAATCAGTTGTGGGGAATGGAACCATTAGTTGTCCACCCTCAGGCTCATACAAGCTGATAAGCCTCATGTAGTCCTTCTCGACCATCAGAGCAAAACGATATTTGTCGTGGAATTTTCAGCTCCTGGCGAGACGAATATCGTCCGAAGAGGGGAGGAGAAACGGATAAAATATCTGAATTTTCTCTTCGAACTCCGCAGACTCTATCTAGACCACTCTGTCAAAATGATTGTTTTGATTATTGGAGTCCTTGGTGGAATGATGCCCTCTCTACTATCGAATCTTAAAATCATACCGGCTTGCCGCAATAAGGCAAAAATCTTAGCCGCACAGATACAGAAGGCTGTCATTCTTGACTCACTGCTCTTGCTCCGGGCACATGCTTCTCGGACCCAATGATCGCCTACCCCACGGTGTGGGGAGTAGTCATTGATTGATAATGAGGGCGCGCACTCCCGAATGTAGCGGGGCTTCGGGGGATAGGGCCTGACCACCGCAAACTACGGTTGAAAAAAAAATAGTAATAATAAAGAGTCTGTATTTACTTGGCGGAGTTTAGCATAGATATGGCCGTGGTGGTAGTGCGTCCGACTCACGATCGGAAGGTCGTGTGTTCGATTCCTGCCTCGATCAGACCAGAATTTATCTGGTTGTAGCTGGAATGATTCTGCAACCGTGTTAGGAGTCACACGTTAAAAGGTAAGACCTTAGCTCGCACAAGCTTCTCAACTTCTGAGAGTTGTCGTTCGTATGGGGGCGGCAGCTGATTAACGGAAAAACAGATTTTAAACAGATTCAAACAGATTCTTCCTAGTTTTGTTGGACAATGGTTTTCTGTTGAATGGAAATGAGATATTCAGAGATTCTGGATGGTTGAGATTTTGAACAAAATTCGTTTCCTTTGTCATTTGTTGGAAATTCAAGAAATTTGGCTGAAAAAGAAACCAAATTATCTACTGAGGAGATTCAAAGTATTGTCACCCCTGAAAAAATCTCATACTGGAAACCTGAATACTTCCGTTATGCTCCGCAAACTAACTCGATACTAAATGGTCCACTATGGAATCTTCTTTCCACAATGATTTTCCAATTTGATTCTCCACAAAAATTAGTTTCTGAAGCAAATTTTGCTGCAAATTTCAAAGAGATATTTAGAGTTAATGATTGTCTTCGATATCTAGATATGTACAATATTGGTCTTTACTTTTTTGAGACATCTCTGATGGAGAATTGTATGACCTGACTATAATGTTTTTTCCGGAAGGAATGTAGAAAACTGCTTGTGTTGTGATAATTGTTGTGACGATGGAAAACATTGATGAAACAAACTAGATATTCGTATTGAAAAAATGTTGATGATGGAAAAAACTTCGCATTGTTAAAACAGACTTGAAATAAGAGGGCAATCAACAAAATAAATTGGGCAACACTAGTTTTTATAAATATCTCAAAAACGGCTATTCAATTTGTGATATGGAAAAAGATTTTCATCGTCTTCTTAAATGGCCAACTTTCGCCAAATTCAAGCAACCTTATAAAAATGATCTGAATTTCGAAACCAGTTGTCACAAGGGCCATCTTTGCTGAGACTTCTCGTTATCTAAAAGCAAAAACGCTAAAATTTCACGGGCGAATACCTATAGGCCGATTTCGGATTATTAACACATCATCAGTAAAGATAAGAGCTTATCGAGGTAGCATTTGAGCTGTCTGGTGTACTGATTGATTTGATCGATTATCTAGGTACCTCTATAAGCAACTACGTGTCAGCAAGATGCCACCCAACATAAAATGGTAATAGTTCCATCTTTTAAACAAAGCCCTAAGCAGAGATGAAATGAACGTTTATCATCAGTAGCATCATTTTTTTGATGATAACTTGTACTCGTATCAAATTGCTGAAAACATGAAACAGGTATTGAACAGTATTGTGAACAGAGACACTGAAGGGGGATTAGGCACCCTTAAACAATCAGTCGAATCATTTTTCTGAGTGAGGATATTTTTCAATAAATGGAACTAGAACTATTGAAATAATGAAAAGAAATTATTTTCCTAATTTTCATTTGAATAAACATAATCACTGATAACAAAGCATTTAAACCCATCGCATAAATATACTATTATTTTTTTATCTGAATGACGAAACAAAATATATATGTACAACAAGCATGGTGACTAATTTCTTACTCAACACTACAATTACACGGGTTATATCTCATCTACGTCAACGAATTCAACCTGTAATTACTGAAATATTTATATACAATGCGCGAATAAATAAAGAACAGGATTTTTTGTTGGTGAGGAAAAAGAAGGTACTCAACCTTAATTCTTCACTATATGAAAATTACTTGAATATTTGTTTTCTCAGAATTTTGCAGGACGTGAAATAATAATAATAAGAATAATAATATTTACTTGTAGTTCCTTATTACATATGTATATAATAATTATTCAATCTGTTACAATAATTTGAAAAAACTACTAATGAGGCTAGAAACAACAAGTACCGAAAGGGTACTGTACATCTTAGTTCTAGCATTGAAGAAAAGAAAACTAAACTAGAGAAAAAACAAATAAAAAAAGAAGAGAAAAAAGACGAATGAGAGAGAGGGAAGAGGGAGAGAAAACATGTTTAAATAAAAAAACTTTACTAACTTTATATTTTTGTGGAATATCATTATACAAACTATATACATTATTACTGAAGGATCATCGATATAAAGTGGTTCGATGGGACGGAGGAGGAAGTAACCCTTTAAACCTCAAATTTAAAGTATATACATCGCTACGAAATCTTATTTTGTTATACAAATATGATGGACATTTGTTAATTAATATTTTATGGAAGAGGGTAGCTGAGTGTAAAATACGTCTATTTTCCATAGTTAACCAATTGGCTCCCTCAAGTTTATATGAAATTCTGTTATATTTTCTAATACCATATATGTACCTAAGACATGATTTTTAAACTCTGCTTATTTTCAAACTTATTGATAATAAATGACGATGAGGATAAAGCATTTTGAAACTCACGTAACTTTTTTTGAATACATTTTGTGACATGTTTTGTATACCTTAAATTCACGTCCATTTCGATACCTAAATTTTTTGCCAAGTTCGTGGGGCATATAACTGTATCACCAATAACAATATTAATATATATTTCCACCAAGTTACGATTAGTACCAAAAACAAGCAGATTCATTTCATTTGAATTGATTTTGAGGTTATGACTTCCAAATGCTGAAATAAGACGAGCTAGATCTTCATTCAATTTCCGATTAGCAGTGGCAACATCATTAGGGTTGAATGATAGATATAGTTGTGTGTCATCCGCATACATATGTGAATTACAATGTCTCAAAACAGAAACTAGATCACAAATGTATACGCAAAATAATAAGGGTCTAAGTATAGATCCCTGACGCACTCCAAATTTAATAAATTCACTGCTTAATTTTCCCTGTAAACGTTCTTCAAAATAGCTTTATAGCAGGTTCAGAGAACCCGATGAAGTTCAAAATTGTAAATAAAATTGAATAACTAATGGTATTAAAAGCCTTGGAAAAGTCTACAATTATTAAAACAGTCGTGTTACCTTTGTCAGCATCTTCGTTCATACAGCTGTGTTCTTTACGAAATCCTAACTGGTTGATTGGTGAAATATTGAAGGAATTAAATAGCATTTGATTTGAAAACTCATTATTTTTTCCAATACTTTTGAACAAGTAAATAAGAGTATTTGGATTAGATATTTTAGGAAAAACCAGTACTTTAGAAATCTTCCATATTTCAGGAAATATTTTATTTTGTAAACATGAATTTATTATATTAGTGGTAGTATTATAGGATAGCAAAGAAGTAGTATACTTATATTATTTTCATCTGAACCTATGGCTCTTGTTTCATATCTAAAATACATTGTAAACAATAATTTCTGTCACCGGCTCAAAGCGAAATTTCTCAATAGATATATTTTTTTTTAAATTACTGTTATAATAATTTAATATATCATTACTAGGTACAAAATGTTGGTCAGAATTACTCAAAAAACATTTATTGATTTTAATAGGATCATTAAGTCTTTCTGGAAAGATGATCGAAAAGTATTAATTCTTATTCATTATAGCATTTATCACAGCTAATTCTTCAATAAAAATGGTTGAAATCAGAATGATATTTCAGTCCATTCTAATAATTGTTTCATACTACAATTCCATACTAGTAGGCACTAAATTCTCTGAAATATTATTGCATTAAGACGAAAACATGATTATCAGAGTTGTGATTTTATATATTTCATCATCATTTTCCTCTTCTATTTAGTATAATTTCCGTACCCCACTGCCAGAGACAGATTAGGGCAGTCAGTTCTGGAATGATAGTCATTTTTTGAATTATAGTATAGCTTAGTTTTAACCTCTAATCCTCAATAATTACCTGCTTTCTGAAATTGATTAATAACGCAGTATCAGTGTACCAGTATGAGGATGACAAGGAAAGCATCATGTGTCTTATTCGTAAATCTAATGTCCTAATTTAACCTTCTCAAAACTTTATCCGATTTTGGTCCAATGCAACTACTAACATCTCCGATTTTTATTTATTTCCCTGTATACAGTGACGGAATCAGGTAACTGGTTATTTGGGTAAATGAAGAAGTAAGAATATGTATGTTGAAAAACAATAAAAACATCAAACCAACCAATAACGCCCAGTTTATGAAAAATTAGATCGTATAAAATAAATATTATCATGTTCATAGTGAATATTGTGTTGAATAACTGTTCAATAGAATTTTGTTTTTTGTTCTCTGTCTTTTTTCATCTCTACCTTTTGGATTTTCAGTAGAGCCGGTTCAGATAAACTTTCCTGAATCATAGTCGACCATAGCACGTATTTCAATTTTTCAGTGAATAGATGCACAATGGGGAAGAGTTGCTGACGTCAAATTCCAAACTGGATGTACAGAAGACGTCATTGTCTTGAATCAGTCCGTTTCCTTCGGGAGATCTTAGCTCCAGAGCACTTCATATTCATTCACGAGACCAATCCTGCTTCGCTAGTCTACAATATTTTCTATCACTGAAGTCTAGTCTACCTGAGTTTGATGACTATTTTTTCCGACAGATACAAGGGGCTATCTGACTATAGTTTAATTTAAAGAGGGGAAAGCATACGTTTCATCACTTTGGTCGTACTGTTATTCTGTTGAAGACGTACTGTTATTCTGTTGGAATTTGGGCAAAGATGCAAATAAATCATGCAATTTGCTGTGACTCCTTTTTTACGGATTGATGTTAATTGTATTGGTGATTCAGATAATATCGTTTCATAATTTTCTATGGATGGGTTCAAGGTATTGAAGTGTTAATGTGAATAGCCAACTTCTCTATCTTATTCATATAAATCACCAACAATTGTTATTCTATTGATCGTTTTTCAACGGAGGATCACTGCAACAATATTATTTCCATCTTTACAATAATATATAGTTTCCTGAGAATTGATGATTATATTCAACATGGCAATAGCTCAATTTGCTTTAGATTTCTTTGATACTCAGGCCATTCTAGAGATTTTGTCAGACTGAAATCCTTTAGTATAATCAATCAGTTGCTTGAGAAAAGCTTGAGAAAAAAACATTATCTTTGCAGTAAATAAAAACCTTATTCCTTAAATAGAGGAATTAACTTACGTTGAAAATATTAATTTAGGTAATATTCACTTTCGACCGAAAGGTAACGAGTTCGAATCTGCAACCGACCAGATATTTTTCCCACGACAATTCATCTGACTGAAATGTATGTCAGATCCCACAAGGGTTTATTGTGGATCACACCTATTCTCACTCGACCAAATAAACCAAGCTTCTCAACGAAACTGATTAGTTTGTATGGTGAGAGGTCTTTCAGGTCAGATGTTAAGAGTTCGGCTCTGCCAAACTCTAAAAGCCTAATTTGGTCCCTGATGTGCTCTGCTGTTTCATCATTTTCCAAGCAGCGATGACACACACTGTTTCCGACAGTCCTAGTCTCTGCATATTATGATTCAAATGACAGTGACCTGTAAAAAGACCTGGTAGACATTGTAGTTCATCTCTGCTGTAGTCCATCCACTATTTGATATCAAACTTCGAAGGTTGAATGAACGCCAATCCTAGAAGATTCTGCCAGAGTCCATACATCTTCTTGCCATCCAGGTGTTCAATGTTTGCTTGGCAAAGCCTAAAGCGATGCCAATAACAGGTTCTGGTTTCGATAAAGCTTCTTGAAGCACCCTCCTCCGCAAGGGAGCAGCAGCAGCAGGCCAGTAAAACTACGAATCCAGACCAGAGACAATATGTTAAGTATTCCTTCCTATCGAGGAGAGTCGTTTTTGTCAATTTGCTCCCAATTTAGACGTTGCTCGGTAGGAGTCAAGAGCTTCCAACGCCGCTTGACTGTACGAGAATATTTTTATTGACTTGTGTATGAGGTTGGATTCTTCCAATCTCTCCGCACACAATTCAATAGCGTACATTTCCGCTTGAAATATTGAACGGTATTATATTACACACATAATGGCATTAATAGGTCTTTCAAACAAATGGTAATTTTTGATGATATCTCACACACACACTTTGGTTGATTTAAATTCACAGATAGGAAGCGCCCAATGAAAGGCGCTGTATAAATATAAGTTTCTGACTACATTTATACTGAAATTTTCAGGTGCCAGCGTTTTCAACTGTCCAACTTCGGATGTAAAGTTCGAAAAAGTGTTGGGCTTACGCCCGTCGAGCTCTATCAACCCTCAGTTACTTTACAAACTTGAAGAAAACGTTCCTCCCAGACCCATTACACTTGATTGTTTGACAAAGTGCCAATCTAATGATAGATGTAGGAGTTTCGTGTTATACCCTTCGCAATGTAACTGGTTCGATCAAGATTTTGGTGAGGCGGATGAATCTGATTATATTATAGACGAGAACGCAGCCTGGTTTATTAAGAGCTGTTATTCGACTGGTAAGTTCGTTGATTAATTATTTTCATAACACTTCATTATGAGATGTTCACTGAGCACTTCACAAAACCTCAACACGTTCTTTAGGAGCTAGCGAGTGATGACAATTTCCCTAATTTTAAATTTCTACGTATATCGTAATAATATAAAAACATAGATTCAAATTCAAAGGGGTATATTCAAAGGGATATATTTTTGAGAAACGAATGTTTTGGCTTTCTACTTCCATATTTTTATACAAAAAAATGTGGGAATCTTCCAACGAAAGAAATAATCAATCAATTTCAAAAAAGTAACTCACAAAAATGTCTAAATCGTGCAAAAAAGTATCTTTCAAACACAGATTGAAAGAAAAAGCCATCCCCAAACAACTACTTTCATATTAACATTGAATCTGGTATCTGTAGAGTATGGAGGGTGAGTGTAGACCCACAACACTTAGGCAACATATGACCCATTGTACATCCTCCCGAGGAGTTGTCCTCCTAGGTCATCGTCCATCCTGTCCTTTCCAGGAAGGTGAACAGGCACTAGGAAACATCTCCTTCATATTGGCAGGTGTAGACCAAGACTCGCCGAACACACACTCTCTTTGGCAACCTTGAAGTGTCTCGCGGTTGCATCCGCGAAGGTTTTGGAAGGCATTTGCGCGGCTTCTTCAACCTTCTTTATTCTTGGCGCCCGCCGCAGGAAGTGCCTTTTTTTGTTGGAGG
>WOGN01009245.1:0-10910 GCA_015342105.1 Leptinotarsa texana | reverse complement strand
ACCTCTGGCTTAACATTGATCTATGGCAGTGGTTCTCAAACTTTTTTAATGACGGAACCCTTTTGGGAAGCAAAATACTTGATGCACCCTACAATAAAACAATTGTTTTTATAAGTGTATTCTTTATTAATCAGCATAATAAAAGTACACTGTAACAGTTACTAATTATTATTTACTTCATTACTTGCCAAGGACAATAATAGAAAATATTAAAAAAGGAAAAATATAACTAGTGGGAGGTATGAAACTGTTTTTTATTTTTCATCAATTGGTTGATATCAGATTTGATGGAAGAAAGTTGGAGTCTCATATCAGCTTCGGCGTCCAGTCTATTGAGATATTTTGTTTTCGTGGCTGCGTAGGTAGAGAATCCTGTTTCGCACAAATATGTAGTTGGGGACGGGAGAAGAATATCCAGAGCCATTTGGCCAAGCATTGCATATTCATCTTGGATTTTGCACCAAAAATTATTGAGAGGCGTCGTTTTGAACAGTGACTCCATTCTTGTGTCTGATGAACATTTTGAATTTTTTTGGTATTTCTTTATTGTATGATATCTTTATTTAATTTTATATGTGTTTGAGTATTTTAATATTATTTGTACCCTATATGTTTATGATGACTGATGAAAATTTGCAGTTTTTTCAATTAGACCTAATGTTGTTTGGGCAATAAAGCATATTATTATTATTATTACAATTTGAGGCAAAAAATTTAAAGCGATTTTTGGATTTTATAACGGAAAGAGGTTTCACTTAAGTATTTGGTATCATTAATGTATATCACCTTTTTGCAGGTAATTGCAAATGCTCTGAAATTAACCCTTCAAAAACATCACTAGCTCGTTCTGTACCTGGCAGGTAGAAATTGTCAGTAATTACATGATTGATCCAGTATTTTCGAAACGCACCGGATGAAGAGAAGGAAAATGTAAAAAGCTTTCAAAAAAAATTTCACAAAGATGTGTAGACCATACACAGAATTTTTTCAGGATACGAACTGGAGAAGTTTTTTTAATGTTCCTCATTGTTTTCTTCCTTTTTCTATAAGTACTCCATTATTTTACTTTAGAAAAATATTTAGTAATAATAATAATGTTTATTTATATAACGTATAAAAACATAAAAAATGAACATATTTATAACAATCACAGAAATGAAGATAACAAGTCACTGAAGCTCAGAGCTTGTGCGTGACATTTATTGAATTACAAGTACAATTACAATTACAAAATAAAATAATACAGTTGGAGTAGTTTCTGAATAAATATCAGTATATAACTGTCTGAGTACTCAAATTGTCAAAATCGTTTTAGTAATGTCAATTTCGAGAAGTTTGTTTTATCGCGTAATATGTCAAAATCAAAGAAAGTCAAAATCGGTTCAGTACTGTCAATTTTGAGTTTTGAGAAGTTCATGTAAAAATGTTGAAATCGGTGCTTTTTCTAAAAATTAGTTAATCTGATATATTTTATAATGTGAAATGGTGAACTAGACAAATAACAAATCTGAAACAATATGGGAACACAACATTTCATGAAATAGAACAGCTTATAAGTTCAGTGAGCCAACTGAGATCATTGCTGACGTAAGGTATATTGTTTCAGAGATCAAAATAGTGATGTTTCTCAGTAGACCATCTTTAAAATACTGGTGAGACGTTCTAGAAAACACAATTCCTCAGAAATGGAAAGAATATTAATGAATACCTCAACCTACTGGAACGATCCTCTTTGAAAATATTTTGAAAATCAATGAAATATTTCCAGAATGCAAATTATAGGTACTTTTGTTCGTTATTTTCCATACATTACTGAAAACCTTGGAGGAGGTATGTAAATTGTCATATTGTAATGTAGAAGTACTCTCTAATAGTCTCTCAACAGGCAGCTGAAGTGTTAGGTCCAAAATTGCCAATGAAACCATACATTTGCCTTTTGATTGAGTGGAATCACTTCATATCATTTCATAAATTCACCTGTAATTGGCACTTTCTGTAATCACCACTTTTACCTGTATCTTCAGGTACTTCTATTAACATTCAAAACTATAAATGAGTTTCTCAAAAATGACATAATTTAGAATGGAAAACTTTTTTGATAGTTGAAGAAATAGTTGGCGAGTATATTTCATTCTTGAAAATATATAAATTTAAAAAAAATGTTCGGAAATCACGAGTATAGTCTCAGAAAGAGAAATCTCACGATTTATAATGATCTTCATCATGGAAGGAAATCAGAACTTCACCGCAAAAAAGATAATCTTTCATTCGAAACGCCGATGGGAAGTGAGACTCTCTCAAACATAACAAAACTACAAGAAAGAAAAGAACATTTTGGAGAGAAAGAAGCAGTAATTACCGGCAAAAAAGAGCTATTCGTAAAATTAGTTCGTATTCCAGTAGAATATGAAAACAGAGAGATACTGAAAATCCCCAAATACTTCTTGAAGAAGCTGACAATATAACCAAGGGAACAAAATCTGTGAAAAAAAGGAATATTGAAATTGAAGAGTGAAGAGAGTTGATGTTGTCGTCAAGAAACAAGGCGTTTCTATTAGCAGACTGGGAAGGATACCGAAAAAGCGCGTAGAAGAATTTGATGGAGCTAAAACGTCAACAGTAGATCGAATACCATTTTCACTAGGAATCATGGAAGCTTTGGCTAATGAAATGAAATTGGATAGAAAAAGAGTTCTTACGAAACCTAGAATCGCATTGGAGCCACCTGCCAAAAAAATGAAAATAGATATAGTGAAAAAGGCAGCACCGAGCAAATTCAACCAAGTATATCAACATATACCACCAAAAGAAAAATTGTACGAATTTAAAGTGGGTCCAGAGCTGCCAAAACAGATATTTACCGTCGAAAAAAAGTTCCCAAATATAATATTGAATAATCCTATGACACTTGAAAAATCTAGGGGAGTGAGGAAGGATCACACGCTTTTCCAAGAAAAGAATTGTCCTCAAGAGATGGATTTGGAAACAAATGCATGGTGTAAGCCCATTCTCATACCGCTCGAGAACCCGGATAACCCTATTTACGATTTTATATCCACCCCTTGGCCAGAACCTAAATGATTTACTCCACTTCCCTTGATGTCATTGGATTTATCTAATGTCCAGTCAAATATCAATAATAAAACACTGCCAACCTTTCCTTTGCCAGAACCTAAAGTATCAACTCCGCTTCCCTTGATGTCATTAGATTTGTCTAATATTCAGGCAAATTTCAATAACAAACCACTGCCATCCTACCCGCCAAGATCTTCCTGGATGTGTCAAACGAGAGGACTTGTACCTGTGATGCCAAAAGTTGGTAATATGAAGCCATGTTTCCATCCAAGAAGCCCGATTCGTCACACCTTCGGTCAACTGAATTCTCCCAATAATCAACCATATATCAATATGGGGAGATTTTTCCGTAGATGTGGTTGTAATAATATTTATTGAAAAAGAACTCCAGTGACAATTCGTTATTTTTCGATGATTTTGGATAATAAATTATTTTGTTAATAAGTGTTTGTAATTCTCTTCGGCGAATCGTGCGCAAAAGTCCTTCTGTACGTAATCTATTATTATGAGTAATTTTTTGGTCTGTTCATGATCATTATATGTTTTTCACGGATATTGTTTGTCATTCTTAAAAATACAGTATAGCGATAATACATTTTTATCTGAAACACTGATGTTCATCTAGAATCAAAAAGGGACTCAAGAATAACATTACATTAGTTCAAATGAAGCATACTCAATGGAGCAAAAGAAACTTGTCATGCAAAAAAATCGTAAATGATAATAACTCATTTCGTTTCCTATCAGATAACTGGTACATGGTATGTTTCTTCTCCGCTCGGGGCTTTGTTCACGAGATGGAGTTGTTACTAGTTAATAATCTTTCTTTCAGACGAAGGTTTCATACATGCAGCGGAGCCTGATTGAAATTAATCGAGTGTGAAGCTCACTACTGTTTGAGTTGGATCTTTTATGCACTGATGAGCAGTAATACCACGAAACCGGTCTGTAGGTGGTCTACTCGACTGATTTCAGCATTGCCCTGCTGCTGGGTGAACGAAAAACATCGGTAGGACTAATATCTGTGAGACATCTCGCATAAATGTCTGTCTTATTGAATTCAATGTCCAACTTGGTATTAGCCAAGAAGTAAAGTGCAACAGATTTCAATAATGCATCAACGAGGTAGTATCCCATTAGATCGGATTTATGTTGCATAATATATCATCGTAATATGTACTCGTCTTTTTGAAAATCTTTTTCACTCTTGAATTATCAAACTCTCTAGTAGACATCTGCCGTTCAGATTCGCGAAGTAATTATCATATGATGGTTTCCCTTAATTGAAAAGTACTTTGTCGTGATAATTTTACTTTATTGATTCTAGTGGCGCAGTTGCTTTTTCAGCTACAGGAAAACCCGGAAAAACCTGCAGCATTGCATCATCTGAAGATCTGGATCTACCAATGTCCTCTCTCTCATAAAACAAAATGTAGGGTGTCTCCAGAGGCTCCACTGGAATCAATGAAGTTGCCCCAGAGCGCCAATAAATTTTTATTGTTGTTTTCATTTTTATCGTTGTTTTATAATTTTACAAATACAAAATTTTACTATATTCACATTTGTAACAGACAAAACGATATTATATAATAAGTAATGGTGAAGAGTCACTGCAAAGTAGTTTTCACTTCAACCTAGAACTAGTTGATCAGTTATTGAAATAGTTGGACAAATAACATAATCCAACATAAAATCAGATGAAGATTCGGCAGATGAAGATGATGGGGGAATGATACATAATCTCAATGGTGAAATCTTATTTTTCAGGCCAAACATTAATATTTTTGGACTTCACAGGTCGTCAGCTGCGTGCTCCAGCTGAAATCAAATTGCTGAATAATGACAGACTTGGCGAGTGCAGTGGAAACAACTTGGCTGAAAACGTGAGTATAATTATTCTTCATTCATTGGAAAAAGTGTTTCTGTTTTTTTTAGAATACTGTGAAAAAAACCACCAGCACAATGGAGCCAATAACCGGAAAAATATTTCGAATTGTACAGAAGATGTTGACTGGATTTTCTAACAGCTTTCTGAAAAATTATTGCCAAAGTGGATTTTTGGTGATCCTGAACTTTCGCCTCGGGAACTTCCCAACCCTGATTTTTCCATGTATAAAAATAAGTCATCAAACAATTTTTCAATATCTTGCTGAGCAAACGCAACATTATGCTCATTTCAAAAATGAAGGTGATCCTGGGATCAGTGCTTCAGAATTACGTTGTTTTATCGCCATTCTAATTTTGAGTGGTTACAATGATTTGCCATCAAAAAGGTCAAATTGGGATATGAAAGATGACGTCCATAACAAAATGGTGGCAGATTCTATAAGGAGAGATAGATTTTTCAAGATTCAAAAATTCATCCATATTGCTGATAACACTCAAATAGATCAGTCAGATAAGGCCTGGAAATTGAGACCTCATGAACCATATAAAAGAAAAGTGTTTAAATAATACGATTTGGATACAAAATGTGGTCCCCCCACTCGAAAGATGGATATCTTGTAGATTTTGATCTGTACCAAGGCACTGATACTCGAGAACAAAAAGACATTAGCCGGTTAATTGGAAAATGTGCCGCGCCATTGGTTTTAATGCTGAAAGAATTACCAATACCAAATTTCCCATATGTTCTTCACGTTGATAATTTTTTCACTGTAATACTGTCTTACCTTCGACATTTGGGTTATGGAGCCGTCGGCACAATTCGAGAAAATCGAATCCCAAAATCTTGTCCATTGACCAGCAAACAAGAATTTAAAAAAAGGAAACGTGGAGATTTCGAACAAATTATTGAGAAAAATGACGGTGTTCTCTTGGTTCGTTGGATGGATAATTCAGTTGTAACTTTAGCTTCAACAAGTGCCGGTGTTAAGCCAGAAGGAACAGTTAGACGGTACTGCCAAAAGGAGAGAAAACATATGATGGTTTCTCGTTCAAATTGCGTGGCTGCTTACAACCAAAATATGGGCAGTACTGATTTGATGGATCAAGGTATTGCTGCCTATCGTATTGGGATACGCGGCAAAAAGTGGTATTGGTCTATATTTACATGACTTATTGACGTAGCACTTCACAATTCTTGGTACCTCTGCTGTAAAAACAATAAAATAATGTCCTTAAATTTCAGACATGAAATAGTACAGGTGTACTTAACTAAATACAGAACACTTGTAGAAGTTCCTGGACGTATTAGCATGGGTAAAAATTTTGCTTCCAGATATCAGATTTGACAGACAAGACCATTTCGTAATTTCATGTAATAGACGCAGATGTGCTGGAGCCGGATGTAAATCTTTCGGAAGGACAATGTGCCAGAAATGCAACGTTGGCCTTTGCTTCAATTGTTTTGCAACTTACCATGTTAAATAAGTTTCCTAAGTTATTTTGTTTAAAACAGTGATTTTCTCTGTTAACGCCTACGGATACCATATGGTATCAGGCCATAACTCAAAAACCCAATTGAATAAATTTTTTTTACAAATTTTTCATTTTTGTTTAGACCTAGTTTATTGGGTAACCAGAAAAAAACTTTGAAATTCAAAAATAAATTAATTTCGGCGCTAATGGGTTCATGTACACCTTCAATAAACTGAAACGATCTCACTGAAAATATTTTTTAAATCAATGAAATATATTCAGAAAGCAAATTATACTTTTGTTTGTTATTTTTCAAACATTAACGAAAAACTTAGTGTATGTAAATTGACGATTAGAATTATCATAATGTACTTTCTAATAGTCTTGCACTAGCCAGATGAAGAGGTCTGAAACTGCTAATAAAACCATACATTTGCCATACATTCCTTCCATTGGAAGGAATTATTTCATAAATTTACCTGTCTGTAGGTACTTCTCTCAGTATTTGAAACTATATATGAGTTTGTCATAAATGAAATAGTTCAGTATGGAAAACTTATTTGATAGTTGCAGAAGCAGTTGAGCGCTACAAATATATTTCATCCCTTAAAGTATCTGAATTTAACAAAAATGTTTGTAAATCACGAATATAGTTTCAGAAAGAGAAATCCGACAAATTCTAATAATCTTCATCATGGAAGGAAATCAAAACTTCACAGCAGAAAAGATAATCCTCCATTCAAAAAGCCGACGAAAAGTGAGACGGTCACAAACATAAAAAATCAACAAGTGGAACAACATTTTGGAGGGGAAGCAGTAATTACCGACAAAAAAGAGCTATTCGTAAAATTAGTTCCTATTCAAGTAGAATCCGAAAACAGACAGTCACTGGAAAATCCCGATAAACTTCCTGAAGAAGCTAACAATACAAATAAGGAAACAAAATCTGGGAAAAAAAGGGATATTGAAATTGAAACTGAAGTCAATGCCGAAACAATCATCCTGGAGAGATTTGATGTTGTTGCTGTGGAAAAACAAGTTGTTTCTACAAGCGGACTGGAAAGGATACCGAAAAAGCGCGTAGAAAATTTGATGGAGCTAAAACATTGACAGAAATACGAATAGCATTTTCATTAGGAGTCATGGAAGCTTTGTCGCATGAAATGAAACAAGATAGAAAGAGACTCATTACGAAACATAGAAGCGCATTGGAGCCACCTGCCAAAAAAATTAAAGTAGATATAATGAAACAGGCAGCACCGAGAAAATTCAACCAAGTATATCAACATATACCACCAAAAGAAAAATTGAACGAACCTAAAATGGGGCCAGAGCTGCCAAAACAGATAGTTCCCGTCGAAAATAAGTTCCCAAATATAATATTGAATAATCCTATGACACTTGAAAAATCTAGGGGAGTGAGGAAGCATCACACGCTTTCCCAAGAAAAGAGTTGTCCTCAAGAGGTGGATTTGGAAACAAATACATTGTGTAGGCCCATTCTCATTCCGCTCGAGAACCCGGATAGCCCTATTTACGATTTTACATCCACCCCTTGGCTAGGACCTAAAGGATTTACTCCACTTCCCTTGATGTCATTGGATTTGTCTAATGTCCAGTCAAATATCAATAATGAAACACTGCCAACTTCCCCTTTGCCAGAACCTAAGTTTCAACTCCGCTTCCCTTGAAGTCATTAGATTTGTCTAACATTCAGGCAAATTTCAATAACAAACCACTGCCATCCTACCCGCCAAGATCTTCCTGGATGTGTCAAACGAGAGGACTTGTACCTGTGATGCCAAAAGTTGGTAATATGAAGCCATGTTTCCATCCAAGAAGCCCGATTCGTCACACCTTGGGTCAACTGGATTCTCCCAATAATCAACCATATATCAATAGGGGGAGATTTTTCCGTAGAGGTGGTTGTAATAATATTTATTGGAAAAGAACTCCAGTGACAATTCGTTATTTTTCGCTGCTTTTGGATAATATTTTATTCTGTTAATAAATATAGTGTTTGTAATTCTCTTCCACGAATCATGCACAGAAATTCTTCTGTGGGTAATCTATTATTATGAGTAATTTTTTGGTGAGTGTATGATAGTTATATATTTTTTACGGATATTGTTCTATTGTCATTCTTGAGAATACAATAAAGCGATAATCAATTTTTATCTGAAACATTAATGTTCTTCTAATATTGAAAAGGGACTCAAGAAATACATTGCATTTATCTATAACTTAAGGTTTGCCTACAAAATAATGGAAAAGGTACAGAAAAAACTAGGAATTGTGGATTTATTTTTATTATTTTAACATGAAGTAAAAGCAAAAAAATGCTACATAGCTAAACTGAGCATAATAGTGATACATAAGTATTTGCAAAGTGATTATAATGTTTTCTTTTTCCGTTAAAGCTTCTTCTGGTACTTTTTTGCCTGTGTTCTTGTGAATTTTCCCTTTTTTAACATCCAACAGTAGTCTGCCATCTGCTCCTTACTAGTTTTTGGGTCTATAACCTTCCATAAGCTAAAAAATAAATAAATATTACCTCAACTGAACTCTCAAAAAACATCCAGTATATATAGTTATTGGATTGGCCGCCGTGATGGTGCGCCCGACTCACGATCGGAAGGCCGCGGGTTCGATTCCGGCCTCGATCAGATATTTTTCTTGGGAGAATTTATCTGGTTGAAGCTGGAATGATTCTGCAACCATGTTAGAAATCACACGTTGAAAGGTAAGACCTTGTTAGTCCTTAGCTCGCACAAGTTTCTCAAATTCTGAGAGTTGTCGTTCGATATGTATTCCTGTGGACCATTCCATTGTTTTGACGTATGTCAAAACAATTAAAGCCATTTACAGCATTCCTTCACCAACACAGGTCGCGGACGGGATAATTGAAAACAGACCTAGTACTAAATGTGGGGGGGTAATAATTGACAATAAACTCAAATTCACAGATCACATTGTATTGTAACCCTCAATAAAAAGCTATATTCAGGGTATTTTGCAGTGAGAATAACTTATAAGGATCTTAGTATGTCTGCCGCTAAATCGATTTATTTCTCACATGTTGAGTCGCATTTAAGGTATTGTTACCCTCCAAATTTTTAACGTGCAACGGTGAAACTCAAGTTTAAAATATGGAAGTTATCACTTATGTGATTATAGGCTGCTCAGATTGTTACGGTGAGGGTGTGAGTAAGGTTCAACAAATGATTGGTAACAGTCGAAGGCAAATTGAAACTGACTACTACCAGACTTGACTGGCTCAGTAAGTGGGCGCCAGGTAGCAAACGAAAATTAAGTAACCGATAATTGCTACCAAAGAAATTTTCTATCTTGGTTGAGAAGGTAAAATAAACCAGCAGGAACAATTAACAACTTTAATAAAAAAAATTAACAATAAGCTGAAGGCTGTTAAAAAATTTCAAAAGCTGAAGGCTATCAAAAATTCAGAACATTTACAAGTCAATCTGATTCAACGAAAACGGTCCTGATTGGATAATACCTGGGTAGGTAGTTTGCACGAAGCTGGTCATAGGACAGGAGTGCTGTTGGGCTGGAATCTACGGGGTTAACAGTTTTTTGTTATCGTTCCTAATTTGACAACGAGGAATACTCAGTGGTTTCTATGAAGCAGAACGATTGTTTGTAGTGGTTAACTGAGCCTCTGATCAGAATTCGTCGGCGATGGGACCTCCTGGTAATACCAATCATTTACCCAGTATTTGGCTTCCTCAATGTTATGCGAAACAAACGGAATGAATCAGAATTGATTAAAACAGTACTTCAGGGTTAAATAAATTCCTTATAAACTTTATTGAAAATCTATCAAGTAGTTGTCCAATTGATAACGAACTGGCAGTTTAAATATAACGAAAAATAATCTTTGATAATTTGTAAAGGTATCGTAAGGATATGCCATGCAAATTCCGGCTAATATATGCCAGATAATTCTGAACTCAAAGGAAGATACATTTTGGGAGACAAATCCTAAACAAATTTTTTGTCAGATAACTTTGGATTCAGAAAGAGCTACCTTCAACGCTGACAGGGGTGGCAGGTACAAACGGTAAAGGCCAAAGATACTACCTGGTAGACCTGAGATATTCTGGAAAATGCAATTTTCACTTGTTTAGATAGAGAAATCGTGCTTTCTTCAAAGAAGAAACGATAGAACTTTTAATTAGCTTTCGATTGATACCAGAACGATTTCTGTAGCGTTACTGGGTCAGATTTTATTTAGATTTTCGTCAGATGCGAAATTATAACAATTGAGTGAATTTCGCCCAAAAACTGAAATTTCGTTAAAAATACGAGCAGTTCCGAGAATCGACGACAGTTGTTTACAACGGAATTCTCGGGCAAGGGGGAATCACGCCAGGGCTTGACTAGCGTCTGATTGGCTGGAAATAATCGGATGATTATTGATTTTTCGGTTGATCGAAATGGGACGTGATTTTTTG
>WOGN01009244.1:0-10910 GCA_015342105.1 Leptinotarsa texana | reverse complement strand
ATTAAATAATTTTCAAGCGTTGTTCATTCGTAAGTCGATTCATGGTTAAGTTATAGACCAAACTGAACAAGTTTGAAAATGACACAAGACACGATTCACGCATGATCTGTCAAAAACAGTGTTGCCAAAAAAATACCAGAAAAAAAATCATATGTTCGTAAGAATAGAGCGGGAAGCTTATATTCCGAACACATAAATGCAAATATTGAAATTTTTAGATAAAAAATTATGAAAAAAGCCTGCTCTGTTTTTTTTAATCCATAATTAAAACGCATATAAATCCAATTTTTGCGTAATTGAAAGTGAAGCAATTAATGTATTGTCTTGTATTTGTCCTCCACATACCGTCTATTGAATTCTGAAAAATTGTGTAGAGCGAAAATGTGTTTGAACAATTATCAATTGTGTGTTGATTTGATAAAAATTATCATTTTGAGATTGTGAGCCCGCCAAGTAATGATTTTAGAAATCTTCATGAATATGTTGATGAATAAGTACCCATTAAACTATGCCCTTAAGTGAGGTACTGACCATCCTCTCGTTTTAGAAAGCCTTGTCATGGTAATTGGAGCTCTGCCTTAATAGACCTAGTTACTTTTGGAATACATATCCTTGCTATAACATTAGAGCAAGAGTAAGAGCTTTTTTATTTCTTGATAATTCTAACAAACTCTGGAGGCTAGATGCTGCTTATTGCCCCCTGAAGAGCAGAATACCTTATGAATCTAGCTTGCACCAACTTCTTGGCAGCAGAATCAGAATGGGTATGAGCAGGTCAGTAATTGCTTTCGCTCATGCTTTTGCTCAAACGATGATCGACCTAAACCAGAGGCGAAAAAGCCCTGCGATGCTGAATCTAATGTATTATTGGTAAAGATGTCTTCATATGGAAATGTTTCTGCGATCATTAAGGTGGAAATCTTACACCATGAGCCCTGAACCCTGAAATCTGCCAGTCAATTAGAATCTCTTCATTATGTCACAATGGATACCGTGAATGGTTTTCCAGAAGATGATCCACAGGTACGATTCCAAATCTGAACATTCCATCTAGATGACTACGATTACCTGAGAGAATCAGAAGAGCGTTTACTGAAGTTGGACCTCTGCAGCCATTGAAGGTCGTTTTCCTGAATTGAGTCACAGTAGATCCACTTTCTTTCCAAACCACACATTTATGTGTGGTGTGAGCCATATAAACCTTCGCGGTTTGCTGTGGAGGGTTGAATAGCCCCATTCACTTCAGTTTAGACCTACCTAAGCATTTGAAGCATATACAAGTTTAATGACTTCGAAAAAAAAAGACGTTGGTGAATAGTATGCAAAAATTTCAAGAATAGCTTTCTAATAAATTTTAAACTTTTTCAGATTTTTCAAGATCATATCACTTAAAAAATGAATAAAAAAATTGATTTTGCTCCACAAAAAATAATTATATGTGCAAGATAATAAATCACGTGTAATTAGTTATTGAAATGAAACGGTTAAGCAGTCTAACATATTTCTTAAAAACAGTTTATTATTGTGTAACAAGATATGTATTAATACAGACAGAATAACATATGGAGATAATTCTACAATTATCAAAAGTGCCGGCTGTTGTGACAGAGATAAATAGAAAAATAATATTTGAGAGAAGTTGCGATAACATTTCTTTCCATTATTGATTCCACTTCAGCCCTACCTTTGTGTTGTCAACCATTTCATTTTGAGTCTGTACAGACTATCAAATATTTGTATATACGGTGTGTTCAATATAATGCAGTCTCTCAGGGCATAACAGTATTATTACCTATATAGTCTTAGTTAAAATTGCCACATTTAGTACCTAATAAAATGATACTGAAAAATTTGAATGAATAATAATAATAGGTCTTCCTATATATTTAAAATACATATATAAATTAAATCAAATCAAATGGTTGGCGCCATTCAACGGACACTGTTATACCAAATAACTAAACGTTTGTAATTACTCAAAGAACTATTTTAAAAGTAACTGCACTTTTTTGCTCTACAAGATTCTAAATAGATGAACACTTCAATGCAATTCATGCAGTTACTGTTCACTGTGGTTCTGGCGTTGAATCTGGTAATTATTACGCATTGGTCAAAGACAAAACGGACTGGTTTAAGTTTGACGACAATCGTGTCACTAAATATTTTGGCAATATCTTGAATTTATGTAGGGTATCTGGAGATACCCTACATTTTGTTTTATGATATAGAGGACATTGGCAGATCTTCAGATGATGTGGTGCTGCAGGTTGTTCCGGGTTTTCCAGCAGCTAAAAAAGCAAATGCGCCCCTAGAATCACTGAAGCCACCTCGGAGCGGCAATTAATTTTTGTTGTTTCATAATTTCAAGATTTGTATTTATTTCTTCTTTAGTATTACAATATATGTCTATGTAAAAGTAAAAACTATCTCAATTTTTTAATACAACCCTATTATTCCTATAATTTCAATCCTTCGGTTCCAAATCATAATTTAACAATTACGACAAAAGGCCAAATATTATGTCAAATAATTCTTAAGATGAACTAACTCTATCGTTCAAAAATATCCAATCCCAATACTTTCAAGAATAATGTCAAATACTTATTGTATAGTGCGATATTTTATCTCATATATGTATAATCTATTGTGATATTTTTTCCTTTTTCTTTTCATTTTTGAAAATTTCCATACTTTTTATGTTCCACAAAATAAATAATCGTTAAAAAAATTATCATTATAATAAGTTTGTAAAATATAGTAGATAGATAACGTTGTCCTCATTTATTAATTTGCAATCCCTATTTTTATAATGAAAATAATTGATCGTAATTTTGTGAGTTCTAGAGAAAATAAAAAACTGTCACTGAATTTGATGTAGGTAGGTACTTATAGAAAGTACAAAGAAATGTTGAGAATTTTCATGTAATTCTTTGATAACAGCGCCAAACGTTGGTTTTTGTACCAACAAAGAATTTATGATTAAGGTAATATCTTTCAGATAGTTATGGATTATTTATTTTAATATTTCTTAATGAACAGAATAAGAAAATTTTGTAGTTGCTCTCCAGCTAATTTGTTCAATATCGAAAAAAAGTTAGATATAATAGGTATACCTTAATTTTTAATCATACAATAACGATGTACTTTTCGGCCATTTTGTCATTTGTCAATAATACTTAATTTCTTTTGGTGTGATTCCTACACTGACTGTAATAGCGTTGTGTTATCACAAAATATATGAAATATTTATAAACCTGAAGATGGCAAAATGCTTGAAACATATATCTGTATTGTATGAATACATGTTTTATCTAACTTTATTTCGATATTCACAAGTACAGGAAAACATATATTTATAGGACAAGAAAAAACATTGAAATTTCTTCAAGGATTCATCAATTTCATCTATTATGAATCCATTACCTAGCAGCTAAAATTTAAACGGAATTCTTTGAATATAAATAGAAGCGTCACCAAACATACGCTACATTCATGATTATTATTTTTCAGATAACCTGTAGTAGATGCGCCCCTCTAGCAGCAGCTGTAGTGAGGTATCACCTTACGTCAAGAGATTACAGTAAACATGCAAAACATACACATGCTGAACGAAAATATCAGTCAGACTCTGAATCAGACAGTGATTTGGAATGGATTGGTCATAGGGTGAGTTTGCCATTTGAAATTCATAATCCAAGAGGTACCTACGCTTCTTAGCAAACTAAGAGTGAACTTATAGTATGCAAAAATAAACCTCATACTTATTTTTGATTCTAAATAAGATATAATTATAAAATTTTCAAATTTCTATTTTAAAAATGCCAATTTCATTTTTGAATGCCATGTGCTAATATATTCAGAATTGTAAAATAAATCTGTTTAAATAGTTATCTAAGGCAATTTCAATAATAAAGCACTCTCTACAAGAAAAAATAACAGCTAATGAAGGACCTGCAAATGTAATTTAAAATTATGTACAAATCTACTGAATCTAAAAATAGACCCATGATATATTAAATCTACGTATACCCCCAATTATAAGTAAAGTAAGGCATATAATTACTTGTTTTGTTTTGGCATATTATTTCCGAAAGCCGTTCACTTTGATGTTAAAAA
This sequence comes from Leptinotarsa texana, assembly GCA_015342105.1. NCBI lineage: Eukaryota > Metazoa > Arthropoda > Insecta > Coleoptera > Chrysomelidae > Leptinotarsa > Leptinotarsa texana. Next base: position 6,794 of record WOGN01009244.1, on the reverse strand, counting down.
AGTTGATGTATCGTTTCAAAATTTGTTCATTCGCAGACTTGTCTTGAACAAAAAATATCGACATTTAACGAAAAAGGTGGAATTCTGTTTTAAAAAATCTGTTTAAAATCTGTTTTTCCGTTAATCAGCTGTCGACAACTCTCAGAAGTTGAGAAACTTGTGCGAGCTAAGGACTAATGAGGTCTTACCTTTTAACGTGTGAAGTGAGTCAAAATTTTACTATTGAAAGGATGGGGAATTGATCAGATACAGATACATTTTATCAACAAACCATTTTAACTATATTCAAATTTCACATTTTTTTCTTCTCAGACAAAAACCTAAAACTATAGTTCTAAAAAATATGTTAATGAAAAGATCACATTTTATGCAAACTTTCCCACTCATATACGCATTTGGAACATCAATTAATTATGTTCACGTATTCAAATTATTTTTTTCAACCCGTAGGTCTTACAAGTTTTCATCATTCAAAAAAATAATAAAATATTATTTGAAATACCAAAAAATTTATACAACTTCATTCGTTCACCATGAAACATTGTCAACCACCTTCAAAAAACTTCATTTATCATTTCATTAACTGCTTGCCATCTTTTTACAACTTTATAGACAAACATACACTCAAGAAAATGTTGACTCAAAGAATAACTTATAAAGAATAAAATTGAAAAGATACCTACCCATTGTAAATTTCCGATTATCTGATTATAAATCGGTCTATTATTCAACATCGTCCCTTGGAAGTGAATAGTTAGTAAATATAGTAAAATAAATTGAATTATCCGTAACAAAACACCCTCAGAATCTACATAATCAAACTAAGCTTTACAACACCTCCAAATTAATATTTTATTCTCTACAGTAATACTTTAGAGGGCCCTTAAAAAAATAAATTACTCAGACTCTTTCAATAAATTAATGGATTTAGGTAGGAGATCATCATGAAAAATGAGAAATGAAACTTTCTATATTTTTTACCACTTTTATTTGTAACTAACGTTACTGCAGTTTCATCCTAAAACTACATTTTCAAACGAATACAATATTGTTTTCATTTGGAAATAAGGACATTTTGAATCGAATACAATATTGTATTCAATTGAAAATGTCCTTATTATTACAAATACAATTGATAAAAGAAATATAAAGTTTTATTTCTCATTTTTCATTCCTCAGTCTCATTTGTATTGGAAGAGAAGGGATATGAAATCCTAATTACACGATTCGATTTTGACCATTCATTATTTACGAAAAACTGATTCCACCGAAATTATCTACCTTTAGAAACTTTCGAATTCTTTAAAAATGTGGACAGTGTCCTGTTTATATCTCAACACTATCTTTTTTAAATAACTACGAAAAAAGTCAAACAAAATTCAAAACGAAGCTAATAATATTTCAACTCGAAATAAAATTTTGTTGTATTCAAAATTTGCATCTAAAAGCTTTTTCAACTTTTTTTTATTATCCATATCTGGGTATATCGAAATTGCAGATTATGAATATGTAACAACTTATGAAATATATTTTCTCGATAATTTATTTTTCAATACTTGTCTCACCATGTATGAAACGATTTCTTATAGTTCATTAGCTACCTACCATCGTTATAAATTTTTACATCACTTAGTTACTAAAGCATATTCTGAACGATTTTGAAATGTAATATGTGTTCTAGAAATCGTAGAAAAATAAACAACTCAATTTCAATTAATTACGTTATTCATAAAAATACATTGTAAAATATTTCATATCTCAAATATGAAAAAATTTCTATGGAAACCATTACTTATACGTAGGCAGTTTCCTTTTTGGGATTCATATGCCATATAGAAAAAAAAACCTTGGCATTATCGTTATTTGATAATATAAAATGAATATTTATTTGAAAATATAAAGATGTTTTTCGTTATGGTAGAAAAAACATTTTTAATTCCTTCACAGGCGATAATATATTATTAGTTACAATATTAGGTTATTCTAATGTGCCTGTATTCTTTATCAATGAAATGTATTTTGTTAATAATCAGCTGACCCCCAAAATAGTGACTATCTTTCAATCACTATTAATAATTTAAAGTGTGGTTCGCGGCTAATATACATCTTCACAATAGACATACTTAATATCGCAATTCTTGATCAAAAACTGATTGAAAATAGTTATTGATAAGTTGGGTTTGTATATGATTAAATTTGGTTTCCCCTGTTACCATTAACGAAAATGATAATACGCAAATACAGTTTATCCCCTCTCATCTAATCACATAATAAGCTCCTGTATAAATACCTAAAACAAAAATAGGTTTGAGAATAGAGATCAAAATTGAAAGATTTCATATTTTTGAAATCTCCCAAAGTATAATTAGTTTACTCAAAATTGATGACTAAAATGAGTCTTAAACATCAATTAGTTTTATTGTTATATTCACAGGAAAATGAAATTCCTTACGTTTTACCGTATTTTAAAAATACTTTATTGTGTGATTTTCACTAGATAGTTTTACAAAAACGCAACACGTGTTTCGACATACAATGGCTGTCTTAAAGACACGCCTGAGGAAGCCATTGTATGGCGAAACACGTGTTGCGTTTTTGTAAAACTATCTAGTGAAAATCACACAATAAAGTGTTTTTAGAATACGTTAGCTTTGTATAGTCTATATACAATGACGTTAGTTATGGATTTTCATTAAGTATCGGCCGATTCCATCATATATCCTTACGTTTTATATAAATTACTGATTAGACTATTTTCTAATTTTTTACTTTGTTATATGTTATCGTATACAGTAAATATCACTTATTTCACAATAATTTTCAGGGAGAGTCTGACTTCTGGAGAAGAAAAATTCGAACATTCCATGGAATTCTAGATCTCAACAAGGACGGAGTTATATCATTTGATGATTTCAAGATTCTTGGAGAAAGGTTCATAAATCTAGGACATCTACATTCTGAACAAATAAAGAAATTTCAAGATCTTCTCCAGGTGAAATTCCTTATTACATAGTGTAGGGAAACTGTGAAAATGATTTGTTATTTGAAAATCAACATACATTTTCTATATTAATGATGCACCATCATTAATGATCAGCGATGCATCGTGATATAAGGTCAACAAAATTCAAATATGAAATGATATTGTTGAAAATAAAATTATAGCAAGTAATAATTCCTACATTTAAGTCACTCTAATTTCTTCATTTACTATGGTGGAGAGTAATGATAATCCGTTTTTTTGAAACCTATTGAATTTGAATTGAATTATTATATATGTTGAATAAAATTTACCTTTCATAAATATTATATACTTACATGTGAACTTTTATTGAAAACCAAGAAATTTTAGAAAATCAATCAAAATTCTTTCAGAAAATCAAGTCAACTATCTAATTGTTCTATTATTAGAAATTCATCACTAATAAACGATTTGGTACCTATACTTTCTGTATTCTAGTAATTCAAAACATAAAATAATATCATGGATGGTTTGGCTTTGAAAAAATTGTATTTGAGATTCATGATATAATTAACTGAATGGTAATAGAAGTTTAAAGTTAAATGAGATTCCACAGTTTACAATAAGAATATATCTATGAAAAGAAAACGTATTGTTGTTGGTCTTTTGTCTTGAATCGGTTTGGTGTGAATTTTATCTAATAAAGTTATCATTTTCCAGGATCTTTGGGAAAAGCAGTTTGGAGAAATCACACCCTACAATCTAGTCACTGTAGAAAGATATTTAGAAAATATGCATCATGTTTTAAATGACAAGCGATTGGTGAGGCGAGCTCATACCTTCTTGCCATATATATTCAAGGTACATCTATATATTGATCAATAATTGATAATGTTTAGTGAAAACTATACATTACCTATTCTTATTGGAACTTAATATGAACTCAATATGAACTCCATTAAATAATCTGAACCTCTGGCATCATGAACATAATGAACTGAAGCAATGTCTTTCTACATGTGTTTCTCAAATCAGGTTAAACAGACAAGTTTAATAGATGATTAAAACTAAATCTTACAACTAACGAATCACTATCTTCGGTTATAAGGACCCTCCTTTAAAATAAAACATTTTACTTTGTTCTCCTTTAAAAAAGAATATTGTTATTTCTCAGACTACTACTGGCATTCGGTTTCAGAGGAAAGGGTCGTGGGTCCAAAGAGAAGTTGACTAATGTTCAGAGAAAAGTTTTGGAGATGGTTATGATCTAAATCTGTTGAAAAAAACTTTTTAAAATCGGTTTTTGTGAAAAGATATTCTCTACCAAATCGTAAAGGAAAGTGATTAAAAACGGTGCAAGGAAGTCAACATCGGGATTTAACTTAAGACCTTGTCAGTTTATTTGTTATAGTTTTTCTTTGAGAACTTTTACTCCAGCATCTGATACATTTCTATGTCTGTGGGTAACCATTCTCATTAATCACAGTAAATTAGAACAGTAATCAAAATGTATATATTATATGTATGAACACATTTGCTTCTGGAAATAAATCAGGCTTCATAAAAGTCTTAATTTTTATTTGCCTCAATGATTTTTATACCAGTTTTCATAATTTTATTTTTTTTCAGGCAATTGATAAAGACAAGTCAGGAGAAATAACAGTAGAAGAATTCAAATTATTCTTTGATGTCCTGGGACTGCAAGAACAAGACGCCATTTTAGCATTCCGAGCAATCGATTCTAATGGAGATGGAAAAATAACAAAGAAAGAATTTGTCAAGCACGGTAGAGACTTTTTCCTAACCGAAGATGAAGATAGGATAAGCAAGTACTTCTGGGGACCTTTGGTAGATCACTAAAATTATTCTTCATTGATTGACTCACTATTTTTTATACCAGTTATATTGGTATATTTTGTACTCGTATGTAAGTGGTAACTACATGATTTAATGTAATGCATATTTCATGGAACACACTAAATAAGCTTTTGTGAAATTTTATATAATTTTTGACAGCTCACAAAACAAGTAGGTAATATTCTTATAGAATTACTTTTATGTATTTTCTGTTTAGAGTATTTTTTTACTCAAATGAGAATGAAATGTAAATATAAAAAAGCAAAGCGTAATGAAGAACAACACAAAGTTAAAAATTACCTTCAAATAAGAAAGGATAAAATCTCATTTATTTTACATCCAGTTTTCTTAAAATGGATATTATATCACAAATATAATTTTAGACAAGCTTCCTAAGTAGACAAAGATTTTCTTCAAATGTGGATATAAATGGTCAGTTTTGATTCACTTTCAGTTTTTCAATTTTTTTCATTTTCATTTGAATCATGCACTTTTTCATAGATCTATCTTAACTTGGCTAAGTTTTATGTATATACATATATCCGTATACATCTCCAATTTTTTTTACAGAATATACAGAATGATTATTGTGAAAGTAATATTTAAAACGACCTATTGCTAAATAAATATTTTAAAACAGAACTTTATTTTTTTCAGCACTGATAAAAAAACATTACATAAAAATGATATATGAATCAATCATTTGTATAAAATTATTTCAAAATGATGAGTACAAGACAAATGAGGCCAAATTTGGAATAAAACAGGTTATTCAACAGACATAACTCACATTTCTGTAATAACACAATTCACAAATGATTAGAACAAGAAACTTTCAGGATACATAGAACTTAAACATCTATTGCGCATTACAAAATTATATTTTTATTCATTTAATATTTTCACTTGCACAATAAAGAGTTTGTGCATGATTGTCCATCTAGATTATTTGAAGACCATTGGATAGTAAATAATGGACCCTTTTCATAGCCACTTCGTTTGCCAGATCTGTTTTGCTTTAATTTTTCATTTTGGGAAAGATAAAATATCAAGTTTTCAGTGCCCGTTTGATGAGAAAAGTGGATTGTATGGAACGGAATGCGACATTTCGTTTAGGCCTGGCTCCATTATAGCAACAACGCATAAACATTTTCTTTTGAGGTGCATTTAACGTCTAGAATTGGAAAAAAATGTTGAACAGTTTATAAAATACTTTTGTAAAACTAAAAGTTTGCTACTATGTATCTTCTTCTTATGTAAAGCAATTTATGAAATTCAATTTTTTGACTATGTTCCACTAGGGAATTTGTTCGTTTGAATACTAAGCGACTGGTGCATCACGGGTTCTTATCAAAACTTTCTCCAGTTGTCCAAAAAGAATAAACATATTGAAATAATCTACAGGCATATAATTGAAAATGTGTGTACATTTTAACAAATCTGAATAGTTATCGAACATTCCAAAGCTCGTACGACTTTTTTCAACAGCCAACTTAAATTTAATTGAATGAATTTCTCCTATGTTACAATTTCAAAAACCAACATGATATTCAGGTTCAGTCCTGTTTTTACTAATTTGGAAAAATTCTGCTTGTGATGATAAACTGAAACAATCATACGGTATGGACAATGTTTGTACAACTTGCCATAAATCATTCAGATCCAAAACCGGCCACAAAATACATTATGGAAAAATTCACGAAACTTCAATGTCAAATTCAGAAAATGGAATTTTGATGTCGAAGGATTCGTTAATTGAAAATTCCAGCAATGATCGAAATGAAATAGGGAAAGATACATTATCACTCTTCAAAAAATTAGCTGCTTTGAAAAACTACTAATATTGGGAGATTCCCCAGATCAGCTAGAACATGGATGCACAGCGCGAAAATACAAAGCGAAGTAATAAGTGATTGAGAATAAGTGCAGTTTAATAGTGTTTTGGGGAGGCAATAGTTCTAGTGTAGATTTTAAC
>WOGN01009243.1:0-11386 GCA_015342105.1 Leptinotarsa texana | reverse complement strand
TGTTATGACAACCTGCTAATACGTGTCCATTTGATTTCGTAAAAAAGTAAGAATTATTTGTTTATTACGAGGAGATTTTTATCGGGGGATGAGGTTGGTTACCATCCTTAATACATTTTAGGTAAATTGAGTGGCACCTCCTTATGAAGGTTGCCTTTTGCCGTGGATATTTTATGCTTCTGATAAAAAAGTCAATCATTCTAAACACTTACCTACACAACGAATACAACCTGCTGATTTTCTTGAATGCTGATGACACAGAAATGTTTAAAAAACTGTTTTAGGGTTAATAAATTCCAATAATTGTTTTTAAAGCACACACAAAAAAAGTAACTCCTAACAAGGGTAACTCACATAGGAAATTTAGAGTAAATGTTCAAAATGTGCGCCATTTTGCTTCATGCAACAATAAAAATTTTGTTCGAATTTAGCTCTTACGTTATTCAACATCTCAGGAGTTATAGCGGCATTCATNCAACGCAATTCATCCAAATTGGCTGGCTGTGTAGCATAAACTTTACACGTTAAATATCCTCACAAAAAGTAGTCCAGTGGTGTTGAATCTGGTGATCGTGCTGGCCATTCAATTGGACCTCTTCTGCCAATTCATTGTCTTTCAAAATGATTATTCAAAAAATTTCGAACCTGCTGGGCATAATGGGGTTTTGCACCGTCTTGTTGAAAATGGATAAATTCATCTTGACATATTGGATCCCATTCAATTATTTCAACTATACGAGGTTGTATTGCCTCTTCAAGGCAATACAAGGTAAATAAAAATCACCGGTTAAATTTCCATCAATGAAAAATGGACCTATAATATGATTGCCTAATATTCCGGCCCAGAGTTTCAACTTTTGGAGATATTGGGTATGTATTTCTGCGTATTGTTTCGGGTTTTCATCCGATCAATAACAGCAATTGTGACGGTTCACACAACCATTTAAATAAAATGAGCTTTCGTCCGATTTGTGACCAAATCCAGAACGTGATTTCTGCTTAGGTGTCTACAAGGGTTTTGCTCGTTAAATAAAATTGATATTCTATTAGCATTTTGGACGTTGCCAAAAAATAAAGCAATAATTGAAACCCTTTCAGAAGTAGTGTAAGGCATTTTTAAACAAATAGCAATACACGACCTGTTTAAACAAAACAATCGACGATGTACGAATGAAAACTGGAAGACGCGGAGTGGGTATTGATTTTGAAAAAGGGATTTTATATAACAAAAAACTGATAAGAAAAACTGCTCGATTTTTTTTTTAGGCATAAAAGTTACCGAGTGGTCTGTCTAATGTATTATTAACATGGCAATTTTAACTTCAAATTAACCTCGAAAACTAATCTTTACAATTTATTTTTTAACAGAGATGTGAAGGTATTCGAAAGACCTTTAAAACAAGGTGCCACTCGACCTACTTTCCCTATCTAAATAAGGGTCGTCGGACGCACTCCTCCGAGGGGGTGCGCAGTACAAAAAATATGATTAGTCTGAAGTGTCCCCCTTTACTTAGATTAGAAATCGACGTTCCCGAGCTTTTTTTAAAAATCTTACTTTTTATATTCAAAAACGGCTCTGTTAAGTTTTCGTTGTTATACACTGTATTTCTGGTGAATCTGCTTGGAGACCAAAAAATAGAATTTGGAATGGAGTAGGGGGATCGCAAAATTGAAAATCGTTTATCAAAATTGTATAATCCACTCATTCTGCTTATAGTAGCTTCCTCGGTAACTTCAGAGAAAGATACGGTGTTAGCGAAACGCGTCTAGAAAGATAGACACTAGACAAGCCATATACTACTTTAAATATATAACAGCTCTGAATAGGCTGCAGTATTTATACACCTTCCGCCCTAGTATGGCGAATATTGTCTTAAACCTCCCTTCTTCGAAGTATTTCTCAACTACTCGTCGCATAACTTGAATAAATGCATTTTATCCATATGTAAATAATGAAGTAATGATAGAGAACTGACCTAATGTCCCACAGGGCCCTCTCGCTGTAAAAACTTTCATGATTGCCGCATTTATATTTCGAATATTCGAAGGGATGTTTAAGAGGTACCTCGGTCACTTTTATGTTGTTTTTGAGAACGCAGTCTACTAGTTTTTCAGTTTTTGTGATGGAAGAATGAAAATAATGTTACATTTCACATAACAAGAATCCTATGATTTTCAGAGAATTTTATCAATTACATTTTCTGAGACTCCACAGCATTAACCTGAATATGCCTCGTTCAGTGTTTGTTTTGCCATGGATTTATCTAACGAGGAGTTATTTTCATTATAAAATGTATCAATAAAATTGAGAACACAAAATTTATACAATTAGGTAAAAAATGAGAAAATACCGCAATGCACCATGTGATGAGTTGGTTCTGTAAAACATTACGGATAACGATTTGAAGAGTAGGAAAACATGACAGATTCCTTTAACTATACTTAGAACAAAATCGAACCCCGTTAAGAAAACTGGTAACGTGCATAGAACAACTACGCTTCCTGAGGACAGGCCTAGAGTCGACGAGTTTATTGAAGTTTTTAAACGCCTTGAGTCAACTCGGCTCAATCAGCACTATGGACAGTACCGCTTAGCTATACTTATCATTCTGACATTCAGTCGACGATGATTATTGGCCTTTTCATCACAATTTTTTTGTGCGCATGCGTCAGTATCGGCCAACTTTTTCGTGCTATTTTTTGTAAACAACTATGTTAAAGAGCCCGCATCTCATGTTCTAAAAATTATAATATAAATTGTAAGTCAAAATAATCAGGAAAAAAGTTTATACTCCATTATAATTATGTTATCTGTACGAAAAGGAACAACAAAACAGTGTTGCTGTGTAGTATGTAAAAGTGATACATGATACAAATAATTCAAAACCATACTATTTTATAAGCTTTCCAAAGCCTTGTATGGAATTTCGCAAAAAAAATAAATCATCAAGCAAATTACATATTAAAGCATGTGCGAAATGTAAATTATGGGTGAAAAACTGTGGCAGGAGTGACCGAGGCTTTGAATCTATTGATGATGTTACCAAGAATACTTATATTTGCTCACACATTTCATTGGAGAAAGTAGTCCAACTGAACAAAACCCTGATCCTTTAAACTATCAGGAAATTCAATATAGGTACATTATTCCTTATTGCATTTTTGAATAAATTTCATATATATTATGTTGTAATAAATATTTCCCTTTGATAAAAATTACTAAATATATTCAATGCAGTATTTACATATTTGTATAATTAATAATGTCATTTATACATCCTCAAAATATTAATGGCTTGATTCATTTATTAGTTCCATAAGTAATACTATTGTCAACTGAAATATATTTTCAATTACATCAAATACATTGACATTATTAATAAGAATAAAACTGTAAATATTATTTTTTACATGTTTTTAGATAGTAAACAAATGTTGATACCTAACCTCTCAATCAGCTCACTTTTTTTCTTGTTCACAATTATGAGCCTCCACTAAATTATTAACGAGTGAAGCACCATCAATGGTTTTTTCCAATAATTTATTTGTTTGTAGAAATAATATTCCTTGCCCAGCCATTGTTGATTAAAACAGTACGAATGTTTTGAATTACTGCCATTTCAATATGACAGTTACGCTTGCGCTTGTCTTATGATGAAAAGGCCTATGGAGTTCAAAATAGACTGCGCCCGGCGTCTACTATGAACATAAACAGAGAACAGAACTGTACTCAACTCAAAATCTCAGAAAGATGAATTAAGTCCTTTTTTACAATCACGACAACCTGTCGAATGAGCCCCCTATATCCTCCGCTGAGAGATGAACAACTCTTTCATCCAACTCACCCCAGCCAGGCAGGGGTCCAACGTGAAGGGCGGTATTGATGTCTGGGGACATCATGCCGCTATACCATCTACATCCACCATCAGTTATGACCCGTTTGCCCTTCTGACAGACAACAGTTGAAAGTGTAAGGGAGCCAGACTCCAACCTGATTGATATCAAGACGACTTTCCACTTTCCACTGAATGGCATTTCTGATTTTCTCATATATTGTTTGTCGCAATGAAATTTGAAACTAATGTATTGTTAGGAAAGAGTATTATTTTTTCCATACAATTTCAAAAGTATGACATAAAAACACTTAATATTTAATATTCCGTCAAGTTGATTCAACAAACGGTTTTACTCTGCATTCGGCCCAGCGCTTTCAGCTTTTTGTTCTGGATGCAGTAGTAATAAGAATACCAGTTTCATTATCATTGCTGCATTTGTCACTTCTGTATCTTGGAATCAACCATTAACGACCATACCATCATTTGACGGCACAGAAGTGCTGAACTACAGTATTTTTTAAGAAGAGTAGAACCTTTCCATGGTCATCTTGGATTCTTATAATTTTTTGTTGGTAAGTTGCACCCAAGATGCATAGAATACACAAAAAATTAAAAGAATCCAAAGGGATCACGGAAGATGTTCTTTTTTTGTATTCTTAACCAGTATAAACGATGCAATGGTTCGTGATGTTATAAGTTTACAAGGTGAGTATTATTATTATTATGGAATTAATGAAGTTGCCCCGGAGCGCCAATTATTTTTTATTGTTGTTTTTATTTTTGTATTGTATAATGGTTGGTAACTATTAGTAACAAAGTCATTCATGAGTATAATAGGCAGTGAAAGAATTTTCTGTTACTTTTCCAAATCGAAATATTGTGGTATCACATGGACTAGGTATAATATACAGTTTATTAAATGTAGCAAGACCTTTCTAATTTCCAATATGGCCCCGCTTGTTAAATGCGATAAAGCGAGAAAAAGAGAGAGATAATTCCCAAGTCTCTTCCTAGATTCTACAAGCTGTGCCTATTTTAGTTATCACTTATTTTGATTCATGTTATTTAATTAAAGATTTGATATCGAAATGATTACATATTATCCTTTATATCTTTTTTGTTTATCTATTATCAAGGAGTAGTGTGCTACGGTTCTCTTGAACGCATTGAGATGATCTGTTTTGGTAATTGAGTACTTTGAGTCGCCTACAAAAATCTGCTCACTGGTAACCGATCAGCTCAAAATTTATTGATAGATATAATATAATAATCCAGAAATTATCAATACGAAATGGGTTTTGGTTTCTCAAACAATGTTTTGACATACTTAATATCATGTCATTTATCATAGATGGACTGTCATAGGACAGAAGAATTTTTAGTCTTCTGTGGATTTGTGCTATTGACATTAGACAGTAGCGAAAGGCTGAAATGAAATTTGACATCTCCAATTTTTATGTGATCAGTGAGCAAAGGGAAGTATAGCTATTGCATAAGAACTATTCTTTTTGAGTTGTTTTAAAATGTTGAAACCTACCAATGTTTCCGGCTACTTCAGAACAGTAAGCCAAGTTGTAAGTAACCAGCTGAACACAGGAAAACAAATTGCAGTCTTACCAAAGAAGACTACTGTATATATCCCATTTTCTCCAACTATTCCTTCAGCCCTTCCTAACGGAAATTTAAGTATAACATCTGGTCTTACTGTTTCCACTCAAATAAGATGGGCACATACTGACATAACAGTTCCTGACTGGACAAACTATCGCAAGGATAGCACCAAGAACCCAGCGGCCAAATCATCTAATTCCGAAGATTCAAGAAAAAATTTCACATATTTGATGGCTGGCGCTTTGAGTGTTGGTTCTGCATATGGAGCTAAGTCTGTTGTCACTCATTTTGTTAGTTCCATGAGTGCATCTGCTGATGTTTTGGCCTTGGCTAAAGTTGAGATTAAGCTAGCCACCATTCCTGAAGGCAAATCAGTTACTTTCAAATGGAGAGGTAAATATCTATTGACCCAACATATTTTCGAGAAATCATATCTATTAAAGAAACATTAGTCACCTATTGCAACTACCTCGATAGTTTTCATTGTGAAATGAGAAGTGATAATATATCTGTTAGTATACTAATTAGATATATTTCAAGTTTACTAATAAGATGAATTAACTGTACTTATAAATATGATAAAACTATTATATAAACACTGAAATACTTGCAACTAAAAGTGGATTCTGGCACCAGTCCTAAGATGTAAGAATTCATGTGGGTGTATGACTTCACCCCAAAAAAGTAACTGACAAGATTTCATTATAGAATTCATGTAAATTATAGTGGATCTTTGGTATTTTCAATCAAGATTTTGAAATTGTCAACATGTTAATGGTATCATGAGTACCTCGATGTTTTTTAATCCTTGAATCAGTGTTGCTTCTGCTGACAGAAAATTGCATTTTGAAAGAGTTGAACATAAAGCACAGACAGACACGTGAAAATGCTCTACAATCTTAGGTTTTGATACATTAAACTCTCAGTTATGATACTTTAACTGTCAATTACTCTCAGTTATGATACTTTAACTGTCAATTACTCTCAGTTATGAAAATTTAACTGCTAGTTTTGATAAATCATTGGTACGTTCTGGTGTGTAAACTGTTATTTGAATGTTTTTCAAAATGTAACAAAATTAATAAAAACTTGGCAATTTTAAACACCAAAAAGTAACATTTTTTTCTGAGTAATGTCAGGAACAACAATGCCTTGAATATCTCATAATTTTTTTATTATATTTGATGACAGGAAGCAATAAATTGATAGATATTGTGAATTCTGATAGTTTTTTTATGTTTTGAGTAAGCTGTTCTAGGAATAAATAGCTCATATACTGTTAAAATGTTTCTTAAAAGTGAGTTTACATTCTTTTGTATTATCCTATTTATGGGTTTTCAGTCCCCAATATCAAAAAAGGTTTAGAAGTATAGGTTCATTTAGTGAGGTTCAATGCACATTCAGCTGTGAATTTACTCATGTTTGATCACCATTTGTCCCATTAGTCTACTGTGAAAATGCATTAGACATTGCCACTGAAGATGACTAATTAAAGAAGACACGGCCAAACCTGAAAGCCAATCAAAACAATTCTTGTGTTCCACATTTTTTCAATTGAAGAACTTGTGAAAACGTAATTAACTGTTATAAATAATGTATAACTTTTAATACTGCAATCAAGGAGTATGTCATAAACTTCACTACACAAATTCAGATCAGTAACCCTTATTCTTCCTTTTTGAGTAAAATGAACCAGAGATTATCGACTCTCTGCTGGAACCAACAGTTCAAGTTGTGGGGATACTAATTGTGCCCTGTTTAAAAAGATCTCTACCTTGTGTAGCAATTTCATCTTCTAGAATCAGTCTAGCATATGAAGGAACATTTGAAAAGTTCTGAAACATAGGTGAGATCAATAATTATTGCTGTTCACATGTCTACTTTCTCCGAAATTCTATGAAATACTCGTGTTCTGAAAACCAGATTTGTAACAGTTATATCATAACAATCTTAAATCTTCTAGGACCTTTTGAAAGGATAATTTCATAATATATATTTGATGACATAAACAGAGCATCACCGTTGAAAGTTCCTGAAAATCAGCAGTTAACATTTTGCCACAGCAAATCATCTATTGAAGTAGTAGATAGTAAAGTAAATATAATTTTCAGGTAAACCACTTTTCATCAGGCATAGAACATCTTCAGAAATTCAGTCGGAACAGTCAGTTGCAGTTTCTTCCCTTCGTGATCCTCAACATGATAACGAAAGAGTCCAAAACCCAGAGTGGCTTGTTGTTTTAGGTGTGTGCACTCATCTGGGATGTGTGCCAATAGCTAATGCTGGTGATTTTGGAGGGTACTACTGCCCTTGCCATGGATCACACTACGATGCATCTGGACGTATTCGCAAAGGTCCAGCCCCCCTGAATCTGGAAGTACCAGAGTATTCCTTCCCTAGTGAAGATATACTTGTTGTCGGTTAAAAATTTTTAATCAAATGCCAAGTTGAATTTGATAAGCAGTTGTGTGAAGAGTAAATCAAATAAAACTTAATTTATTGGTTTTGATTTTGTTTTTAAACATGGGTATAGTACAGAAGTTAAGTATTATGAGTAATTCAACCAAATTGTATTAATCAGAAATTCCAGCTGATTGGTGAATATTTCATAATTGAATTCTCTAATGACATGGTTTTATTGGACTAGGATTCCTATAAATTCAATTCATTTTGTACTCTCCCTATAAATTCAATTCATTTTGTACTCTATCACCTATTATTAGATTAGATAAAATTATGATTTAACACAAATCTTAGGGGAAAACAATAAATAATAATTTTCATAGTTACAGAAAGTTGTGATAACAAACATTTGCAGTCCTGAATAAAGGATAACCAATAAACGTGCATCCTTTATTGTTGAAAACCTTCTCCTGGTTTAGTAAACGATGTCCTAGTTTTCTCTTATCTATTCATTCATTAATTTTTTTAAATATCTTTCTGGATTACAAAAATAGTACTTGAAAAGGCATTCTAGATATTAATTTCAAACTCGTATTGAAAATAATTCTTTTATTTGTGTGAAGTTCATTGATTAAACACATTTTATATTTAACTCCATAGCAACAATGGCACATGCTCAGAAACTTCAAATTTGACACAATTTCCTCCAAATACTACAATGCATTTCACCTTTTATTTGACATGGTGAGTGGAAAAGAATTTCGTTCTAACTTGAAAAAACCCTTACCCGGAGCTAAACAAACCAAAGGATGTAGACTGGTTCCAGCATTCACAATACAAGCTCTTCAAAAAGGTACATGTGTAGCTCCTCCTCCAAAATGTAATGCTCTTAAAGAAATTCCTCCAAAGCCTACAAATTTTCGAATGAATTATATGAGGGGTAATTTACCTATTGGAAGAGAAGCAAAAGGAGGAAAAGTTTCTTGGAAGGTATGTTTTCATAAAACTAAATAGAAAAAAATTTAAAATTAGATATTTCAACATATATTTGAATACTTCAAACTTTCAGGCAGATATTAGTAAACTGGACTTCCATTATTATTTACCTATGTTCTTTGATGGTCTTTGCGAAACAGAACACCCCTATAAATTATTTGCTCAACAAGGAATTTTTGATTTGTTGGCACATGGAGGACAGAAAATTTTTCCGTGCATTCCTCAACTAATTATTCCTATTAAAGGTAACAAGTGTCTATAAAATTTCAATTTTAAATTGGTTGATAATATACTTTTAGATGCACTTAAAACGAAAAATAAGGAAGTGATGTGCACAACTTTGAGAGTTTTACAGCATTTGGTGAAATCTGGAGACATGATTGGAGAGGCTTTAGTTCCATATTATCGTCAAATATTACCAGTTTTAAACTTATTCAAAGAAAGAAATGGTGTGTAGATTCACTTAGAAGATGCATTAATTTACCTTTTCTCCCATGAATCATTTTTTGCTTTTAGTGAACTGTGGGGATGAAATTGACTACAGTCAGATGAGAGGAGATAACTTAGCAGATATCATAAATGAAACATTGGAAATTTTGGAAAGATATGGGGGAGAAGATGCTTTCATTAATATCAAATATCTCATACCAACCTATGAATCTTGTATGATGAATTAAAATTCAATGATTCACAGAACTATTTCAAACTATTTATTAAAATATAAAAGTAGTAAATAAATAAATTATAAGTTAAATAAACTAATAGAGATATACTGCAAAAACCGTTGTTACACAGAATATTGTATCCTAAAACAAAAAAACATTAAATGTTTGCTTTATAACCGAGACGGTAATACTTACATTCATAAATATTTCACTGGTAAAACTATCAACATCTGAATCCCAAAGACACCTCACACCTGATTTGACTCCAGCTCCCTTTTTTTCACCGAGTATTACTTGAACAATATGTTTGTATCTCTTCATTTCCAAATCTACAATCACTTTGTGTATATTGTGTTTGTACATAAAAGAGCAATCCTGCTTGAGAAAGCTTTTGTAAAGTGAAACGTATCCATCACTTTTATTCAAATATTAATTATTAAAGATTAGATTATGTACCTTTCACCTTATCGTTGACTTCATTTGCTATTGCTATGGTCCATTTTTTCACATTCTCTGGTTCATATGCTTTTCCTGTAAGTAAACTTGACACTACATTTCTGATGATTTCTTTAACAGGTATTTCTTTGAACCTGAAATGATAGTTGAATCTCATCACTGAAATATGATAAGTCTTAGGGTGAATTCATGCATACCAGTCTCAAATCCCAAGCAATGATATTGTATATACTTATTCACAATATTGTGAATATGTGCAGGAGTCCTAGTTTTCAAGTAGTAACAAATGGAAAATATGTGACTTGCGAGTTAAGACTGGTGCATGAATAATACACCCTTACTTTACTTCTAGGGATGGTTTAATTTGATAAGAATTATCAACTGGAACAGGATCTTGAGTTTCTTTGGGATTTGATTTTTCTGAACTCGGTGTTAAGGACTGGGCATCAGATGGTGCGACTACCATTTTGAAAATGTGTATTTTAAAAATTCACAACAAAATATTTCTTGTAATACACCTTTCAAATATCTGAAAAATACAAACCACAGAATAGTAAAAATTGTACAAGCCACAGAACTCATAAACGCATAATTATATCTTGGGACATGAAATATAAATTTGTGAGTAGTCAGGTTTTGTGGTACAAACACTCACTAATTACCAGTGTTGCCAAAACATACCAAAACTTGGGACAAAACAATTGTATTTTATGAATACACTGACCCGTTATGTGATGAAAATTCTACTATCCATGACAATAATAATAGAATTTTCATTATGGCTTTTATCTAAGATGCGTTTTGCTACACGATAGCTTCATCAGTCCAACTGATATAGCGAACCATATATAAAAGAAATATAGATACTTACTTGTATTTTAATTCCAAATTATTGAAAATCTTCATACAGGTCACTTTGATTCAGTAACAATAGAAAATGTTAAGTAAAACGCTAATAATGAAAGTATACTTTAATTTTATCGAATAATAGATAACTTGAGAAAAAAAACAAGAATATATACTGGGTGTCCCATACAAAAACAGTTTCGTAGATTAGTTCATTAATCCATTCGAAATTCAGTTATCATATTGTACATCATAGATAAGATGCATTTTAATGTACCTAATTAGGGTTATCACTTGAACCCCTTCCTCTTTTAAAATATTTTGTCAAAAACTCTGGACTTACGGCACTCTCGATAAAGAATAATAAAAAGATCCAACAAATTTCAGACCTCCATTCACAGAGGTGCTGACTACATCTCAAGAGGAACTGCTTGACGAAGTCAAGTTGACACTTCAATTATCAATGATGGTTTACATTGAGGATTAAATTGATATTGAGTGAGATATTTTTTTGTTAAAATGGTGCATGAATTGAAGATCTGTACAGAATACGAGTGACATAATTCGATTCTT
>WOGN01009241.1:0-10911 GCA_015342105.1 Leptinotarsa texana | reverse complement strand
TGTACTAGAATATTAACAAGCCACTATATTTTATGAAAAAATTAATAATCCAGCCGGAATACAATGCCGCAGAACCCTATCCCGCATAGTCGTGATTTCTCCGAGGAATTCCCTAGGCACACCTGAGCCTCTCTTACTAGGAATCGAAACACGTTCCAGAGCTCACCTTAACAAAATCTTTATGACATTAATGCCAGCGTATGGCCCGAAGATTTATGTCTCTTGGTTATCTATAAGGGGATATAAAACAAAAGGGATATCTCCCTTGCGCGGGCTGTATACATCAAGGAAAGGGGTTTGCCTAGAGCAGTGGCGTAAGGAAAGTAGAAAGATTATTTCTATGAAACCCATATTACAGGTTTCAATTTTCAATTGAAATGAGAGTGTGATTTAAACAGTTTACGAGAGAAAGGGGTGGAATATAACAAAGAATGATAAATCTGCGTCAGATCTGATATAATCCTACTTGTCTACTCTCTACAAGTTCATTTTCCACCTTCATTCACTTCAATAGGGAACTAGTGCCCATTTTGAAGTATTCATAATCAAGCGGCAGAGAGCACAGTTTCAACCAGCCATAAGTTGAGTGAGTAGAGCAGAGACACTGTTGGGCCCAAGTTTTCTCTAAGGACAAGCTGGAGTATAAGTGACTATAAACGTATCCAATCCATAATCATCCAAGATAAATCAGAAATCCCTCTACCGAATAGAAAACATGTTTCCGCTTTGCCCAACATCTTTCGTCATAAAACGGTTTTTTGTTTGTCTCGTAGGACGCCTGAATTCGTGGTTCATCTTATACTTATGTAACCTGAAAAAGTTCGAAACAGCGCTGTCTAGTGTTAGGTTATGAATGATATTTTTGTGGGCTGTGGTTTCATCTATTCTCCCTGCAGTGAAATCTGTAGAGAAAAATAAAAAGTGATTGCTCACAGGTGATCAACGGTAACAAACCACCTTGAAATCTTTTATGGAACCAAGCTCTGAGTGTTTTGTTCATTCTATCTCTGTGAAAGGAGATGTCCGTGCTTACTTATACATCAGGAAATTGAAAATATTCTAAAGATAAAGAAAACTAAGATGTACCTGGATACATTTTTGGTGTAAATAAAAATGCCATTCCAAGCAGTGAATGTGATGACAATACAAAATGACAGTTCAACTGTCATCGTTCTACATCAATAATATACCTATACACTGGTGTAGCGACTCAGTCGTGTAGATCTCTCATGCAAATCTGTCGATCAATATGTCTTACTGGATTTCATTGACGGAGGCCGCGTTTTTAAAAGAACGCTAAATACAAAATGATGATGCAAATTGAGAAGTAGGTGTGGATTGTGATCATACCGACATGAAATATTATTTTAGGTTGAATATGCAAGCAAATGCAGTCAATAAACAGTCAGTAGTAAACACCAGAATGAATCGATCACCATAGAAAGAGATTTTACAAATTTGACACGATCATAATAAATCAACGGATGTCTACTCACATGGTTTTTGCGATAACCTCAATTATTTGTTTTTAGGGATGAATAATAGTTTCGGCAAAATCATTTTTCAAAGATCAATTGATGACTGAAATGAAATATTCACTAACGTCACCATCTCCCGGCAAAGTAAAAATTACCCCCCTCAAGACTCCCACCAAAAGCACATTCACCAGTGTAAAGACATCTCAAACAGCAGCAACCAGAATTATAGCGATAGTTTCAACAACTCAAGTAGATTTTATGATCTTCTATTCAAAAGTTTTAATAGTTCAAGATTCGAAGTGTATATGGCATACTGGAGGTTACAGAGTGGAAACTTTTTGAATTCAGAGAAATGAGAAACCAGAAATGCTTTCTTACTCTCGCATAAAAACAATTGATCAACTTCAAGTAATAGAGTGGTAAATATTAATGAAAAATGTAAATATATACTTTCATAGAAACATAGAAACGGATATTTCAGATGAAGTTGCACCAAGTAAAATGTGAAAATATAGTTATACTGTTATATCTTTACAAGTTGTAAAAAAAACTGGGAACGGTATAAGCGGGACATTAATATAGCTGTACAAACGATGAGGCATGAGATAATATTTCATTAAGAAAATGCACATATGGAGATTAGAAAGAAGTAGAATGGTGATATGTGACAAGAACTTTTATCCAGAAATTTAAAAAAAAACGTGTAATTGAAAGCAATATTAATTCAGATTCATAAACAAAATGTTAGTCCGAAAGATGAGACTTTTAGGATATATAATCATATATTTCTGGACTCAATACGTTATCTTTGAGCAGAGAAAGATATGATATCGAGAAAAAAGGTATCAGAAAGTTAGCGGAAAGAAATTGGTACCCTACAAACATACTGTGTAAGTCAATTTGGAACTGGAAATTTAGAAAATGCCTCCGTAAATCTCCTACATTTCAGAAAAACTGAGGCTCAAATTTTATAGTTTTTTATACGAACCAAAATTCACCAACGGATTGGTTCATTTTTTTTTAATTGAATATTAAAGTGCTTTAAAAACTGTCCATACACTTGAACAAGTGTGGAGCTAACCCGAAAAATGAGAAGGCAGAAAAAAAGGCTAGGATTCACGATATAATCTGTGGAGGCTGCGAAAATATGTTGTTCAAACGGAGTGGACTATGATAACTCGTCACAAGGAATATATTTCGCACATACAATTTTATAGACCAGAAAGTCCAGTGCTGCTCAACATGTCACGACGAATGGCTTCAGAATAGGCAAAAAATGCTTGAAATCTGTTGAGACCATTACATGATAACAAGTTTTCAGATACCTTCGAAAAATTTGGAAAGAGGATCTACGAACGGTGATGAATTTTATATTCCTAATAGCAACTATACCATAATTCCAAAATAGTAGGCACTAAATTCTCAGAAATAACTGACGTTTCTGCCTTGATCTGAAATTATTCTAAACAGTTAAGGATAAATTATGATAAAATATATAGAATCACAAATTTAACAACAATGTTTCCGTTTTAATGCATTATTATTTCTGATAATTCAGTACCTACTATTCTGGAAGTTTAACTATTATAGTATATAATTACATGTAAAAAAGCAGGTAGTTAATTACAACAGGACAACAGCAAAATACTAGGAAATCATTTAATGACTCTCATTATGCAAGGTAGTGATTCGTGTAGAAGCATAACATTAACAGAAGTTGAAATCTCTCTAGATGATGCAGACTTGGCAATCAAGTCGCGTCTCAATAAAATACCATGGAGTTTTGTTTAATCATAATAGACCAAAATATCATTTCTCAAAAATCAGCATGTCATTACGAAATATTTCTTTTGGCTCATTATGAATTTCATTCTGATATTTTCAGTTCAATAATGGCCATTGACATTTTCGATATCTCATTTAATTGGGCCGTTCCTATCTTTAAATTTAAATAAAACAGAGTGTATGTGAGATATCAGCGATTTTTTTCGTTTGAAATACTTATTGTTGCCATTATGTATGGTATATAACTTCGTTCAAATTTCCGCCATGGCTTCTTTGGGTGAAGCGCATCTCAAACGTCAGATTTATCATAACTCTGGCGCATAAATCAGGCTCAATTTGACCCATAGCATAGGTTATGTTGGCTACGAGGACCGTCATGGTTTGTGGCTCATTCACATACACCTGGAACTTAGAAAAATCCCTACAAGAAAAAGTCTAACAGGGTTAATCGCACAATCTCGGTGGAGATGACCATGCCCTCAAATCGCTCTTGCATGAGCTTGTGGCATAAGCTGTGTGGCACAAATAAAATCAAATCAAATGCTTTATTGTTCAAAGTATAAACTCGTTGACAAAACTAATCATGTATAAATGAGTTCACTATAATAACTATACATTATACATATACAATGGTTTAATGTATGTGTCATACTGAAATATGGTTACGATTTTTAGTACACAGCTAAAACAATCATAGATAAATAAATGAATATACATATCTAAACGCACATAAATACCACACACATACATATTTATATACATCCTAAATGAACAAATAGTCAGACATTAACAGGTAAATAAGGAAGTCAACAGATAAAATATATAAATAAATGAGATAAACAGACACTATTGTAATAAATCAGAAGCCGGCCCTGACAGTGCTGCACGTGCCGGGCTCGTGGCAACGGCAAAGAATGCGGTTAAACCAGTCGCGAACATTCCTTATACGCCGAAGAAGCGAAACGAGAGTTCGAGAAAAGATCGGCAATGTTCGTTGCCGCAACATAAAACGGGCGCTAGCCCCTGTTCGAGTCAGTCTGTATGGAGAAAGCGAGCTGTTAACACATTGTGCAGATAAACGTGTTTGTAAATAAATTAGTTACGTAAATATTGTGAAAATAAATTAGTTCAAGACAGTCAGTGCTTTAATTCGTTACAATAGTTGAAACCGATCGGTCGATTTTTGAATTTTTTTTTCATTTACCTCGTTCTTGCTATCTTGACTCTGGTTTTTCTGGGAATAAAAGGTGCTTTAAATTTGTTGCTCATCAGGAGGGTACTCAAATACACTCCGAGAATCAGCAACAAAATAGTTGGTCTTTATCGGATGAAACGAAAAGAACAAATGCCAATTATGCAAATAGTGTAGAAGAAAAATTGGCGGAAGCTAAAGAGACTAAAGATAGATTACAAGATAACTTTTGCCAATTTTTTATTTTGATTGAGGGCAATATCAACATTTTGAACATAAATTACTCTTGTACTGAGTCACGTTGAATTTTTGTCTAATAATATCAAATCTACTTTTACTCACTCATTATAATACACAAACTCATTTTTCTAAAGTATATATTTGGTCCATAAACATTTTACTTTACGACATTCATTTCGGAAAACGATATAATAACTATCAAATATAACTTTTCATGCATACATGAAATGTTATAATGGCAATGTTTATGCAAATGATCTACTACGAAATTAGTCAGTTTTTAGGCCGAATAAGAAATTCAAACAAAACATTAAGATACCTAATGAAAATTAAATGCCTAATTCACTACTAATTTTTTATTGTTACTTGTTACGCTTGTTTTTCATAAATAGGTGACACTCTTATTAATTCTTAACACTTTTACAACTGTTACTATTAACTTTTAGAGCTGATCTTCAATCTTCAGTAATATCCTTATGAATACCTGAATTCCCTGACCCGTTACTTGATGAGACTTAATACCACTATCCTTCATAATTACTGAACAATTTTTACATTATGAAGTTTAATTGCACCATTTACAACCAACGGCATATGGACTCATTTTTTCGTTCAAAGTAGTCCCCCTCAGATATAATACACTTGTGTCAGCGTTTTTTCCAATCCTCGAAGCAGTTCTGATATGCACTTTTTGGTATGTCCTTGAGCCCTCTCAGCGATTTGGTTCAATCGTCGTAAAACGCCATCTTTTTATGTGTCTCTTCAATCTTGGAAACATAAAATAGTTGCAGGGGGCAAATCTGGTGAATACGGTGGCTGATATATGCTATCACGAACTTTTTTTACAACTATTTAGGATAAACAATCTTACGGTACATTATTTGCATGTAACTCCAACGGTATAGGCAGCGCACGCCAAGAAGCTCTCAGGGAGCAAGAATTTTCTCGACTTACTTAATACTTATTGTTATATTATGACCAAAATTTCACAAAACCTTTGTAAAGTGTAGCCTATATGTTATTCTGATGTATAAGCTGTATTTATGTACATCCGTTCAGTTGTTTGGGCGTGATTTTTTCAACTTTTCGTGGAATTTATAGAGAGCATAGGAGCAAACTTCTCAACACATAGAAAATACATACACAAAAATGCATTTCTCGTAACATTTTTTGAAGAAATCATTCAATATTCTCCAATTCTGTTTACTGGAATTATTCATTTGGAATTGGTTCAATTGTTGACTCATCAATTGGATTTTTGGAGAGTCATTGACTTTTTGCCTTAAATATTCATCTCACCTTTCACACAGAATTAATTTTTATTTTCTGAAAATATTAGGATTTGTCATTAAACATTGAACAGAATCGCTCGATTTTGAAAATGTAAATACATTTTAAAATTTTTCTTTTGTAACCTTGACTTCAATAGAATTCACTGTATTTAAAAAAATTGATCTTCTACTTTTTATAAATTCAGGAACAGTTTTATTCGTTTTCGTTTCTCATTAATCTCTAGTTCTTTCATTTCAGTTATTTTACTATATTTTTCTAATACTTTTATTTTTCTAATGAACTGTTTTGGTGAAGGTGTCGAGTGCTCTAAATTCCTCCTAAAACGTTCACCATAATCAATAAATATTCACAGTCAGCAAGTTGATTATTATCTTTTATCAACAGGACAGGTCCATGCTAGCTCATTTGTAACATTATCTTTTGCTTTCCAAGTAACATGTAAACTTATTCCAATATTCACGTGAAACATTGAAAATATACAATTTCAATTTTTTTCCCTCTTTTATGAGAAACATTCTTAGACTGATTAATTGCAAAACAGGTCAATTCTTTTAATGTTTTATTGAATGTCTTGAATTTCACTTTTGTTGAAAGCGAAAAATTTTTTATCTCTGATGATTTTCAGCTTAGAAGATGGGAGATTCAAATAGCAGAATCGTAAATGTTCTGGCCCTGATATTATTAGTTACTCGACCGTCATTCACAAAAGAAGAAGGAAAATCTAGACAGAAAAGGTTACTCTGGATAACGCAGGATGGAAGGCTGGCCTTACCACCCGGTACGACGTTGGTTATATCGCCATCTCTGTCGCTGCCGTTCGTGAGGTATCCTCCTGAAGGTTTCTTCTCTAATCTCACCATCAGTTTACCTTTTACGAGTAAGTAAGAGTGAAAGTTTCCGTTGTATTTCTCACAACTGGTTTCCTCATTGAATTGTAACAAACGTCTTAAATGTCTTTTTTTTTTCGTTTTCATAGCATATCGAAATTGATGTGAATTTTTATTTTTCAAAATGAAAAAAAAACAAGTGTAAACTTCAACGTGGAATAATGTATTCAAGTGTAAATTTCAATGTGAAATTCTCACAAACGGTTTTACAAAACGCAACACGTGTTTGGCCATACAATGGCTTCTTCGGGCATTTCTTCAGGCCATTGTATGATAAAACACGTGTTGCGTTTTTGAAAAACTGTTTAGTGAGAATATTACAATGAAGTGTTTTTTTAATATGTTAGTTATGGATTTTCATCAAGTATCGGCCAATTCTATCATATATTTTAATGTGAAATAATGATTAAGGTTATTTTTAATATCAAATAAATTGCAACAGAATATATATCACCACTTCCTTCGAGTCACCGGAACACATGTTTTATTGTCATTAATAAAGCAGAGGAATATTTAAAAATGGTTTCGTAATTCTTTTTAAGATGCTAAAAATTAATATTCAGAATTACCCAAATCTATCTAAATCCAACCAATCACGCTATGCCAGAATTATAGAAAATCAATGAGTCTCCAAACTCTGAATGAGATGACCCCCACTCCGTTATCAAGTTGGAGAACATTGATTAAATAGTCCAAATTTAAGCTGCTCTGCATAAGGTTTTCATTGAAAACATCAATTGCTTCGGTTTACTAAAATGTCAAACATTTGCTTTTCTCAGATCGAGTGGGCTGAAGTTGGACACCAAAGAAGTCATCATAGGTTGCGAGCATAGTATCTTCAATACACGGTTCTATCGTATTCGCGTGATAGTAATAGAGGTATTCAAACATAGGCTTTCACGCCCGGAGTCACGATTAGAGAAAATAAAATCCGGGCTAGTAAGCCGTGGTCGAATGCAATAGCCAACGTTTTACAAGCTACTGCAGAAGACATCAGCAGTAATATGTGCGTATTTACTCTTATTTATAATTTTAGAGGTTGGGGGGGGTGACGATGGTTGGATCATCCGCATGGATACCTTACCACCACTTTCGCCCTCGATATTACCCCCACCGTCATTCGCACTATCATTCTCACCACCCTCTGAGATAAATACGAGATACCAGTAAACACAGACCCGCCGGTCAGCCGTTGGTGAGACTACGAGTTATAACCTTCTTCCTCACAGTCAACGAATATTCCACTGATGATGTCTGTCACAGAAGCAAACGAAACGTTCAGTACTACAAGTTCCTTTCGACGAGACCTACCAGCATGGATTTGGTTTCTTTGATAGTTATAGAGGTTCCTGATTCCAAATGCGGGGCCCTCCAGAAGGCGCTGAGACAATTGTGCGTTTGCATCGGCATGTTCAGCAGATACCGAGAACTATATTGCTCTGACTCATTGATCACTCACAGTTTGGACAAATAGGGTAACAGTCTTAATGTGATTCGAGTATCTAATCTTTGATCATACCTAAAATATTACATAAGTTTGTGCATTGAGTATAATGAATGTTCGATATTTCTCAGACTGAGTCTAAAAGAAGTTCATATACTCATGGATCCACAAGGTTTTTTGTGTTGTAGATTTATTTCTGTGAAAAAATATCTACATTTCTACATACATTGGTTCCCGACGTTTTTCAACTTGAGAAATTCAAATTTGATCTCACTTTGGCTCTTACTTGTAGAGGTCACCTATAAGTACATATAAGTCTTTTTCTATTTGCTTCACAGGAAATGTTGAAACACATTCATCATTTTCAAGTGAAAAAGTTATATTCAACACTTTATTCACTATACAACCGTTTTCAGGATATTTAATTTTTTTAATCGTTATACAAGAGTACCAATTTATGTTCAAATTTCGGCATCATTTCAAAAACCATTTTGTAAAATATGGGGACAAATATTGATTAATGCAGGAATAAGAACACATTTTTACAATGCCATCTGATATGGTGGTGAAACGTTAACAGGGCCAGCAACAATGAAAAACCATTAATAGAAAATGCATTGCCACGAATTATTCGAATAATTAACTCTTAAAGTAACAAAAATGGGAAATGGAATTACAATACCGTACTCTTGAACTATTTCTCACCGCAGAGAGACCTCCTGAATGAGAGACCTTAACCTAAAAACCACAACTTTGAAAGTATAAACTGTCAAAGTTCATTCATGAAGTTTAATTTTATAATAACCCCTTTTGATCCATGTTAAGTAATATGGACAAATGTGATATACTAATTTATTGAAATGAAATGATTTATATAGATGTAGAAGCTGCAAACATGGAGGGACATCATATTAATGGAAACTTTCTGATTTTATCTAGTCCATAAGTTCTAGAAACGATATGATCTAAGATGCCTATACACTGGTGTAGCGAGTCATTCGTACAGAATTTTTATGCAAATATGCCCTACTCGCTTTTTGAAGGTACCTTTAATAATATCACTGTTCTTGTGATAGTATAGAATTGCGTATTGTACAACGTAATGTAAATTGAGGAGTAGATGTGAACTGTGATCGCACTAACATAAGATATTATTTTAGGTTATGCATTCAAACGCATGCAAGTTCACCTATTTCTTTGAATTATTTTCCTGAATCTATAAGAATTTAGAATTAGTAACGATGTGTCATTTTGTGTGCGTTGTGAACAAATTTTATTACCTACTGTGTGAATAATGCAATGGAAATATTTATATTACAGTGATTGAACACGTTTGCTTTAATGTTAGCTAATTGGATAGAACAAAAGTTATAATTTGAAGCATTTGAATTGTTGGAATATCATAGTGAAGTTTGGCAACATTTTCATTCGATTTCCTTTATGCTTTTTACTCCTTCGTTTCAATAATAGGTAATAATAGAAAGAAATAGAATGTGAAAAGTAGTATTCCTTTCTATCCAGGGGAATAGAATCGACGGAAATGAATATACTTATGAATGACGGCCATACCTAAAAATTTTATAGTTGGAATGTTTGTTAACATTTAAGTAAGGGAAAAGCGATAAGATTTTCTTACTGTGATTTTGATAATTTTCTGAGGGTCCATTAATATCTGAAAAACTATCCCTAGCTTTATTGAGCTTTGTCCTTCGATTTTTGTTTTACCAAAACGATTAGAATGACGAGATTTTATTATTCCCAACATAAAAAATATTATCGGATCCGAAGGAGGTGCTGGTTACCTTAACCCTGATAATTGATTTTATCTTATTCAGATACTTATATAAAACTTCTTGATTCTAGTTGATTTCAACAAACTGGGCCTGACGGACAACGAGAATCCGTACGGAGTTTTGCCGCCGCTCCTCGCGCGCTCAATGGGCCGAGCAGCTGGTGGAATTCTTGCCGATTATATCGGTGACATGTTGGAACGTCGACGGACGAAACGCTCATCCGAGTCACCGTCGCATCCTCATAAGAACGCTTTCCACGGAGGTGAGAGGGCCTTACTGTATATAATGGTGGAGGAGTTGCTGGAGAACTTTGGAATGGACGGTAGAGCCTGCCTTCTGAGAGCGATTTGCGAGGTTCACGCTCATCCCCTGAGAGATTTCGGATTAGTGGGGGAAATGCTGAAACTATTTCTAAGGTAAAGGTATTTTCATTTTTCTCAACGAGGATGGGAATAGATCAACATTGATTTTTTATAGAAGAATGAATCAAATGACCAATAGAGAACCATTATTATTGGAATATATTATTAAGAATACACACATCGCTAAAATTCTTGGACCCCCATAGTTAATTTTAAAACAAAATATTTATCATGCATGTCAGAGGACCTAGTTATCTTGCATACCGGCAAATTTGTAAACACACTGTGCGATAGAGCTCAGGATGGGCTCAAATTAGTAGAAACATGGTGTAAGGAACACTTTGTATCTGTATCTGTAGAGTAGGGAGGGTGAGTGTAAGCCCACGCACTTAGGCCACATGTGACCCATTGTACATCCTCCCGAGGAGTTGTCCTCC
>WOGN01009240.1:0-10912 GCA_015342105.1 Leptinotarsa texana | reverse complement strand
GACATAACCTATATGAAAGTGAAAAACAAAGGATTATGTGAAAATCTATTAAAATATAATGAAAGTTTGTGGATTATTCATAAATATAGATTGTATTACTTACTTTTTTGATAGTTTTAATGCTAACAAAGTATCAAATATTCCAAAATTCCAAAATACGTATGACTTCAATAGCTAAACAATGGTAATACATTTTTTTTTAGATAAAGCACCATAACCTTCCCTAACATATGACGTCACACTAACGTAGCGAATTTAAAATTTTTAGGTTAATATCATAGTTGGTACGACTGATGCGAGCTTTTGTTTTTAAATTAAGTTTTTCATAAGAAAAATGTTGGTTATTGAATCAAGAAGTGTCAATGAAGGAGGAGTAAGGTGTAAAGGTGACCTAGTGAATAAACGCTTGTGTTTTTAAATAGTTTATCCTGTGAAAAAGAGAGCTGAATAGTTGCCCTTTTCTGAACTTTGAAGGGCCGTAACTTTGAAAGTAAGGGAGAGTGCCGCTTTTTTTTTTCGGATTCGTAATCTACGCATCAAAATTCGTAAGTACACTCAAACATTTTTTCAAAATCGCTCGGTGCCCTCAAAACGAACATTTACGATTAGAATTTCATTTCTTAATATGTTGATACATAATAATGATGATGTGTTACATAGAAGAAAGAAAGTTTCAGTTAAAAATTATGAATTATGTCAGAGAGAATGAATCACAAAACCCGAATTTGCATGAATGAACAGCAATCGCGAACAAAACTCGTTAAATTCATATGTTCATTGTTCAAAAGGAAGCCGTTACTTAGTAATACGGAACAAGTTTTATATATTCTTATTGAGGTGTACATCAATCTGCTGCTCAGAAACAAGCACGTCTGTTGTCATTTGATATTGTTCTCTATTGCACTTTAAAAAAGACAACGCACTACTCTGCTCGATCGGGTTTTTGAATAAACGAACAAACCTATAGAGAATGCAGGACCGGTTTACTGATTTACTTCATTTTCAAAATTATTGAAAATGTCACCTACTTATTTTTGGTACTTTTATTCGTTGTGATTCATAAAGAAACTCATTGAAAGAACAAATTAATAAATTAAATGGTGAAATATATTTATTGTTCACTTCACTGAGGTGATTTATATCTATTATGAACATGACTTCAAATTTGACAATTCTCTTTCTTATAGTAATTAACGGACATAGCACTAGTTTGCCATTGATATCTAAACCCAATTTAAGATTTATGTTAATGAATTTTTGCGTATTCAAAGTGGAATTATCAACGGGTTGTTTCAAAATACTTTTTACAATGTCTGATGACTCTAATAAGAGAAAAAACTTCTAAAGATTCCAGTATGGTGGCGAATGTTTTGTTTTCTATACAATAAAAATTGTAACTGTTGTATTTAGTGTTTAATGGTGTCTAGACTTATTTTAACAGTCGATTCAAATCAAATCGAAATAATTTCTTTTCTCAAAATTACTAGAAATTTTAACCTTACGGTAATTTGAAGTTCTTAGGTGGAATATTATAAATGATCATTTTACTTTAACGGATTATGACTTAACACACTGCACATCAGTCTTCGAATGTTAAAAGAAATTATATCGTTGTTCTTTCAATGAGTTGGCCTTTTTTTACCATAATCGAAATAACGGAAAACTAAACAGTCTCAAATCTACAGGTATTTTAAGGAACTTCATGATTATAACGAGCATTTATTATTTTTTACTATTAGAAAGCAGCATAGATGGGGATCAGTAATTCAGAATATCCTGGGCTGCTACAAAAGCACAGTCTTGTGGACACTTAAGGGATTATTTACTTAAGGTACGAATGGATTGTGAAATTTTGACATCCGAAGGAAACTGTTTGCTTTTTGAATATGCATCTGGGACATCACTCGGTGTTTATAATCTCGGACAATTTACAAATCGACGGTCTTCGTCCTGTTAAGTCCTAAACACTTTATTAATTGTGACCTAGATACATAAAAAAATAAGTTCTGCCAAAGTGAAACTATACATACCTTCGACAAGGAATTTCGAATTTGCAACTCTTGTTTTGTAGATAACCAGATAAAAGACACC
Organism: Leptinotarsa texana; assembly: GCA_015342105.1. NCBI lineage: Eukaryota > Metazoa > Arthropoda > Insecta > Coleoptera > Chrysomelidae > Leptinotarsa > Leptinotarsa texana. The sequence goes on along the minus strand of WOGN01009240.1, from coordinate 8,821 downwards.
CTCTTACTACATAACCAAGTGTAGTTGGATCTTTCAAATATAATTTCTGTCTGTTTGATTTGTTGAATCTTCATTAACCATTGAACCTGTAAAATGACCTCAAATTATATTTTGAGAAACAAAATTGTGTTGAGAATGCTGAATAAATTAGTCATATTTTTTTTGTTTGAGGATTAGTAAATGCGTATACAAAGTTATTATAACTGATTTTCGGAAGTGTTGCGTACACTTTTTTTTTGGCAATCAAGTAGAATAAGAAATCCATGAGCTAATGTTTTTATCATATTTCTTTTTACAACAAAATGCCACCGTGACTCTTCAAATTTGTGATGTTTTGGAATCTGGAATTTTCACAAGCAACACGTCTTTCTTATCGTTTGTTGAATAGATCAATTGATATTTTTGTTAGTTTTTCCCGTCTACATCCAGCGGCAAACTCAATAAAGCAAATTAAATTGATACGTTTATATCCTACAATCGTAATTTGTAAAAAGTAACATTAGATTTGCGTTTCATTATTTGCTTCCCTAATGAATGTGTTGATCTGCTCGCTGTTGAAGACTTCTTATTTCTTTACTCTTTAACCAACATTCGTCCTTTATGCAATATCCTTCGAGAAAGTGGCTATGTTCACATATTTCTTCACTAAAATTTTACTTTTCAACATAGAATACATACTCCGCAAGTTAGAGAATTTGACAGTTTCAGATGTTTGCGCCAAATGAGCCAAAATAACACCCTCTCTATAGTACATTCGGTATTGTCTGATCGTGAAAGAAATTCAAGCAAGTAACATTGCAATTCATCCACAAAGTCACTGAGAAATTTCTACCCGTTATGCCCCTTGAGGACGCCGCTAAAGAGCCATTAAAATAGTGACTTACGACAAAGAACTTCAAAAGAGGCGGCCAATGCTGTTTATTACATTGCGTTAAAAATAGTATCATTAGGCGTCAGGGTATTAATATAAATTTTTCAATGATACATTCTATATGATGCGAAGATAATTGAAAAATAGTGAAAACTATTTTTGTTTAATTATTTTATTTTGAGAAGGACAATTTATATTTGAAATAGTTTTTTATTCAGGGTGGTTACCTGCTACAGATCTATAAAATAATTAGAATATTTTCTATCCCTCCAACAAAAAAAAATTTCAACTCACCGAATTTGAATATTAAGGAATGAAAAGAATTAGATACTTGGTGGATAAAACTGAATGAACATTAATAAGCCGGCACAAAAATTGCATTGCAGTTGTCTTCTTCATTAGGCTTTTGTGTCAAAGCTATTATTCAAGGTTTATTGACCGTTGTATGCAGAATTGTAAGTCTAACGTTTCGTCCACTATTGCGGTATATATTGGTTGCGATGAGGCAACGGACGAAGTGCTCTGGTTTTCCCCACCTTATATTGTTAACATTTTTTTCCAAGTTGATGATTTAGGTATATAAAACACATGATAATTTTTAAAGAGTCCCGTTTACCTTTGATAAGCTTATTCCGTGTCAATGAAAATCGTAATTCATGAATGAATTGTGTGTATTTTCTATAATGTTATCCAATTTGGTACTGAAGAGCTCTAGGGCAAGTGTCTTACGGCAAAACATTGATATATACCAGTGGGGATGACAGTGTTCCATGTAAGTGCAATTAGTTACCATTCATTTGAAGTAGAACTCATGTGAATGATATCTGATTTTTATTCCACAACGAATGCTTGAAATAAAAACGGAATAGAGAAAAGTATCTTCTGTATAATGTGTCATATAGAAGTATTTGTTTCGAAAGAATTTTTTTCTTTCGTGTAACTCAATGTTTATATGAAAGTAGTTGTTTCAGAAGGACTTTCTTTCAGTTTGTGTCTTAAAGTTACTTCTTTGCATGATTTACACATCCATGTATAGAGTTACTCATTTTCAAATTGATTAATTCCTTCCTTTCTTTGGAAGATTCCCTCATCTTTTTTTGTATCAAGATGGAGCAGTAGAAAGCCAAAAACTTTCTTTGTCAAAAATTTATCATTCCTAAAAATATAACCCCTTCAACTAAAACGATTTACCGAAATATTTTTCAGTCCCGATCCGTCACGGCATCCCATCCGAATAATTAAATAAAAAACAAACGCAGTCGTTCACTAACGGAGACAGCTGGAGGCTAGCCTCCTCTAACGCTATAATTTCTGCAACTAAAATTACAAATCGGGACGTATGTCGCTGATTGGATCAGTCTCGCGGAGCTTGTGTTTTTCAAAACGGTCGGAGGCTTAGCTCCCTTGCAACGTATGGCATTTATTGTTTCGGGTTGATGATTTATTCGTTATTCGTTCATGGGCGGTGCGTTTGAGGGTTGTTGATACAGTGTGGTACGTACTACGTAGTAAGTGATAGTGTCTTTTCGAGCACATTATGTATTTATATTAAAAATTGATGGTAAAGTAATGATATCCAAGCATTTTTAGAAAAAAATAATCATAATTATTTGTCAATATCTTTTAATTCATTGCGATGAATAGCCTCAAATTTTATGGGGAGGCTAAGCCTCCCTTGCCTCCTCTGACGAGCCGCCGCTGGATTTGAAGTCGTGTTATCGTATTTTTTTGCTATACTTCAAAAGAATATAAAATAAATTGATATTGTGTTATAACTACAATAAACTACAATCAATTTAGAACCTATTTCAAAAATTTTAGCGCAATATTACTTGTATTTTGTAGTTTGAATAATATCAAAAGTGCTTTCTCCGTAACCGATAAGACTAAAAAAATTAACATTACTTCATTTATTAGTATCGTTTGTAGGTAAATTAGGCTAAAAAAAGGTAGATTTTTTTCAAAACGGGTTCCAGCGTGACGGAGCTAGTAAGACGGTGTATTCATTCAATCAAAACGAAATGTAATCACGGTGTGTGTGTGTTATACGGAACTATTATTATGAATTGGCGTTATCAAAAAATGTTTTGTGTATTTTTTTTAAGAATAGATTATGTTGCTTTCCATGGCGGATTCCATCAGAAAAGTTTTTTTGATAAATACAGTATTTTATGGAAATTTACCGAGCTGTTTAGAAGTTATAGCAAAAATAGCGTCAAAATGCTGATCTATTCAGCAGTACCTATTCTCAATGGAAACTCCTTCCAAGCCTTTTTTGTCATGAAGATGATTGAAAAATGAAGATTTTCTTCATCAACGAATAATAGTTTGACCACAACCATTTTTATACTGGCTGAATGGAAACTCGAAAACATCTTGTTTTTTTCAAATTGAACACTAAATGTTTTCTTCAAAATATGATTTCTCCTTGAAAAGCTGTTTTTGAAAACACTGTGCAATAGCATATTCAGGCGTCACAATACTAAAGTACTGATTTGAAAAAACACGTGTTGCGGTTTTGTAAACTATCAAGTGGAACTTTCACATTGGAGTTTTCATGTGTTTACTTTAATCTATAATATATCCGTGGAAACTTTTTCAATTTACTCGAAATAAGCGCTATTCGAATCAGTGCAGTTTTGCTAACAATTGATTCGTTGGCATAAAAATTGGTGAATGTCACTAGTTCGGACTTCTATTATCTAATATATAAAAGGATTTGAAGTCCCTGAAACAACTAAAAAAGATGGATAAAAAATGAATAGCTGAAAATAACAATTATGTTAAGCAAAAATAACCTGAAATGAAATAATAGTGAAATAAAATACAAGTAAAAATAGAACGATTGAACAAAAAATTAAGAAATAAAAATGAAAAAATAATAAAAAGTTGAGAGATTTCAAGCCACGTTAGTTCAAGACGTTTCGATTGTTAGTATCATCTTCGGGTGATGACTGGACTGATTCCTCCGAAATATGACTATTTATGGGTCGTTTGAGTACTTTCACTTCTCCCCACTTTCCATTTTTTTTTCGCTTCACTGGTTTAGTGGGGATGACCGTTTGGCGGGAGTTGGTCATTTTTCGCTTGAATATGAGTTTCCATATGTTGCGTATCTCTACGCTAGCTTGGCTGAATACGTTGTTGGGCAGCATTTATGTGGCTTCCTTGAATTTTCTCCTAAACCAATGTTCCTCTCTGAGTATGATTTCAGCTTGGGACCACTCGATGTTGTATTGATGGGTCCAAACATGGTCTGCTATTCCTGATTTGCTGGTTTTCCCTCACTGTGTATGTTTCTTGTGCTCGGCAATGCGAACATTCATTGGCTTCTTAGTTTCAGCAATATAGGATTTTCTGCACTCACAGGGTATCCGGTAAATGTAATTCTGGGAATCGCATTTTTGATGATGTCTAGTTCCTTCTCGGGACCTTTCTTCGTATTACAGTGCCCGAAAGCACGGTCTAATAGAGTCTTCATGATTCCTCGTTTAGTCGATTGATGGTGATTGGTTCAGATACTGTCCCGTGTGAGTAAGTTTTCGGTATACAGATGTGTCGGTCCTCTTCACCAAAACGTCTAAGAACGGCAGTTCGTTGTGAATTTTCGTCTCCATTGTGAAAGTGATGGAAGGTCTCATGCTGTTGATGTGTTTTAGGAAGGTGTTTAGTTCAACACTCACATGGTTCCATATTATGAAGGTGTCGTCGACATATCTCAACCAGACTCGAGGTTTCTTGTGGGCTTCTTCAATGACCAGAGTTTCAAACCACTCCATATATATGTTGGCTATGACTGGTGGAAGTGGCGATCCTATTGGCAGTCCCTCATGTTGTGTAAAGAATTCGTCCTTCAATTGGAAATAACAGTTTCGTACACAGCATTCTAATAATTTCGTAATTACTTCTATCGGTAGATTCGTTTTTTCTCTTAGGTTCCCGTCTTCGGATAGCTTTCTCTGTATGATTTGGAGTGCTGCTTCGACCGGAACGTTGGTGTAAAGGCTTTCCACGTCGAAACTGATTTCAATTGAAACTGATTTCAATTGTCCCTAGTAGTTCGACAAAATGCCTTGAGTTCTTGGCAAAAGACGATGTGAGATATCCACCTATAAACTTGTATTAACTTGTATCTTGATATCCTTGAGGTTGTCTCAACATACATATTAAACCTAATACATATTGAAATATAAGGTCGTCATAAAAATTGATTTATTTTACAGTTTTTGCAAATATCTCATTTCCTATAGGTTTTTTTGCTAGTTGTATTACCAATATTATAGGAGATTGAATGCCCTACAAGTATTATTCCAGAAAGTTTTAATATGTTGATTACTTTTCGAGATATAGGGTGAAGAGCTTGAAGGCATTGAAGAAATTAATAATTCTAGTAGATATGATAATTTCGAATAACTTAGAACCAGCTGTCAACAAACTAATTGGCCTATAATTACCCCGGTCGAAAACACGCTGTATGAAGCTTGTTAATTATTGATTAGTACAACTTCATAATGCCCGATGATCAATATTACTTCAAAATAGTAACAGTATTCGCGAAATTACAATATCTTTGAGAAAAACCATTGAAAGAACGGCCAACCTTTGTTCTATTACGGATACATCAAGTCAGTGATCGCCCATCCTTGGTATCATTCACGTTGGATATGTATGGGATTTCCTAAATAGAGATTCTTTCCCACACAATGTCTGGGCAACTAACTACTAGATCTCAATTAATTGACTTGGGAACTAAAGATTTCCCGAACTTGTTACGCACGGGTTCAGATCCTTTTCCTCATTAAAGGGGATATTTATGAACCGAGATAGGAGAATGGGATGAGTTTTAGACGTTTTAATCCGATTAGTTGGGGAAGAAACCGGGTTGGATTGATACGTTCAGCTATATGAAGAACACGTTAAAGGTTTGAGCTTCTCTTTCGGATAGAATATTTTTCTTTTCGAATGATTACGAGAAATTTTGTGCTTGGAGATCATATTTGTAATATATGTGAAATGAGAATGTGGAATTTTTGGTGTTGGGTTCGGTGTTGGGAAAAAACTTCAGTAATATTCATTACTTCACCAAAGATACTCAACAGAATAATTCCATGTATTGAAACATGCAAGATCATGTAAAACTTGGAGTTTTAATAGATAGATAGATATATAGGTTTTTTATGGAAGTTTTCAAATTGGACATATGAAAAGTTAGGTCAGTAAGGTATAAATATAGAACTAAAATACAACAAAAATAACAAAAGATTACCAGAGAAACTCATTTTTAGCAACAATTTTCGCTGAACGTTTGGATAGGAATGATTGGTGACTACCTAGTTGGCCCATTTTTCCATCAGCAAGATGGATCCTACAGGGACTTTTGCGCAATTATTCACCCATTCAAATTATTAGGAGTACCGGTACTTTTAAGGTCTATGCACGACAGGGCTCCAGCTTATTTCAGTGTTTTTTCTCGTCAGAATCTCGACATTACCTACTCTAATCGCATGACTAGACATACAAAACCTCAAAATTGGCCATCTCACAGTCCTGATATGAATCCTCAAGATGTCTATTCATGGGCCATCCGGAGGCTATTGATATATGATAAAATCGGCTGATACTTGATGGAAATCAATAAGTAACGTATTCTAAAAACACTTTATTTTGTGATTTTCACTAGACAGTTTTACAAAATAGCAACGCGTGTTTCGCCACACAATGGCTTCTTTGGGCGTGTCTCAATAAGTAATTTTGCACATTCAATGCTATATACCTGATTTTTACCTAAGTTTGTAATGAATTAAATTACCTGAGCTTATATTCCATTTTCCACATTTGAAAAAATGTTTAGTAACGGAGAGTTATTTGATTCCAATTGATCATTCAGTAAATTACCCGAATTCCTGAATCTATTGATTTCTAAACCTTGTAAAAGGTTGAGTTTCAAACTCTTCTCTTTTGAAGATAACACATCGTATTCATGATTGAACTCATGTCCTTCTGCTAAAAGGTGGTTTTCAAATGTGGAATTGGTCTTTCTATTTACAAAACTACTTCTATGGTCTTTCATTCTTTGGGAAAATGTTCTTCCTGTTTGGACAATATACAGTTCTGAACAAGAGCCACAAGTCAGCTTATGTACTCCTGATCTGAAGGCTATTTTTCATGAAACGTCTCTACTAGATGTGAATGACTCGAAGAATCGAATAATTGACAATTCCAATTTTATAGGGAATACTGCAGCTATTTTTGAACGTGTCAGACAATCAATGACAAATCTATTGTAGTAGTAGATGAATATTTTGCTCATTTACTTCAAGGAGAAAATTTTTATTATTTACTTATGGTTGTCCATGGATAGTTTTTAGAAGTGATTTTTTTCTCGGAAACAGAGGTTGATATGAAGAAAACACAAGCGACAAAAAATTGTATCTTTAGTTGCTTAATTAGAAACACAAGAAAATGTGAAAAATTACACAAAAATTCAGTAGCGTTCTTTAGGCTGTGTTGCCCACTGAGACACCACTGGGCCTAATAATTTCATTCTAGTATCGCCCTATATCTCAGTAACGAAGCAACTCGAGATATTTGTTCATGTGATTTTTTTCTCAAAACGATCTGACGAATCAATCTGTGAAGATTCGCACAGTTTTTAGGAAGCACTCTGTATACTATGATATTTCCACGATTTCAATCTACCAAAAAGGACAATATGTGTTCGATCTGACTAATTGGCTCAAACTTCATAATGAATATTACATAGGCAGCACTTTATATAATCCCAAATGTCATTGTTTTCTAGGAAATACTCCGATGGTGGAATATGGCTATTATACTCATCCTGTTAGTCCTGTAATAATGATTACAGAGCTTTTGCATACTATTATGGAGAAAATTGTACACAGAAATGAAAGCTTTTCATACATGATTCATGAACGTCAGTGGCGTTCTTCCAATGATTTACATTATTCAAAGACTAATGTGTACAATGATATATTGAACATTCATAATGGGACTCATTGAAATGAGATGAAATGGCAATTATTCAATTATACATTGAAATAACCTATCAAATTATATGTTAAATTGCATAAATTGGGATTCTGAAAGAACTGTGAATTATGAGTTTCCATATGTTGTGTATCTCTACGCTTCCTTGGCTGAATACATTGTTGGATAACTTGTATGCGACTGCTTTGAAATTCCTCCTGAACCAATGTTCCTCTTTGTGTATGATTTCATCACCAAACGCGAACTGCGATTCCAAGAATTGCATTTACCGGATACCTTGTGAGTGCGGAAAATCCTATATCGGTGAAACTGAGAGGACACTGAATATTTGCATTGCCAAGCAAAAATAATACACACAGCGAGGGGAAACCAGCAAATCAGGAATAGCAGAGCATGTTTGGACCCATTAACGTGTTTGGACCCATCAGAGAGATATTAATAAACCCATGGATTGGAGTCTAAGAAATAAATTATATTTCAATTTGAAAAAAGGTTCTGTACTTTCAATCACCCGTAATAAAGAGCCAATTCTGTTTGAATATGAAATGAAGGGAGAGATCCTAGAGAGAAAAACTGAAATAAAGGATCTTGGTGCTACCTATAATTCACAATTCAACTTTTCCATTCACATTGATTCCATGATTAAGTTCGCTAATCGTATTTTAGGTTTTGTTATCAGAGGAACATTGAATTTTGCCAATATTAACACCATTAAATTATCATATTATTTCCTGGTCAGGCCTAAACTAGAACTTGCCTCGATTATTTGGTCCGGAGAATATCAAACATATCTGAATGATTCGAAAAAATACAAAACAAACTGTTGAGATATTCGTATTTTAAAAAGTACCGCGTGTGGCCTAATTATAATACTGTCAGGAAATATCAATTAAGATCGGAATTCAAGATACTCTCATTAGACCAGAGACGAACTTTAAC
>WOGN01009239.1:0-10568 GCA_015342105.1 Leptinotarsa texana | reverse complement strand
AGGTCATATTGACTTTTGCATACTGTTGAACTTTCAGGTTAATCTGTTGAAACGGCTAATTAACGCTCATCAAGAAAAGCCCTGTATAATAATATGTCATCAACTCATGTTTATATTTTATTCAAAATAGTAATTGATAATTGCATTTGAACAATTTTGTAAAGTAATTCCTGGTAGGTCGTTTTGTTTCAAAATGTTTTCGGTAATTGAAATATTAGCGGCGGTCGAAGTTGAAGTTGGTGGGGAAACGTACTGAGTATTGTTGTGTTCAGGTTCTAATAGCGCTGGAGACTAAATGGATTCTACTATACTTTTTGAAATTTTCATTTTGTTAGCTGTGGAGTTCTCGATATAAAATTTAGCAAAATTGCTGGATTTCCAACCCCCATGGCGTTTTAAAGTTGGAAGATCTGCCCCTGCATTAACTAAAATGGTCGCAGATGATCTTTGGAAGCAGTGGCCAGTATATACTTCAAGGTTTGGTTTTTCATTTATATATGGTCGAAGCTTCACATATTTTTTGTAAATTTGGGAGAATTCTCCTGTGACTGCGAAATTTATAGAAACCTTGGTTTAAGTATCGGGTGATTTTATTAAAAGGGCCGAAGTAAGATATTCCATGTCATTAATTTTTAATTTTCGAAGTTCATCGCAACGGCATGCCCCTGTAAGGACAATAACTGAAGCAGCCTGAAATCAAAACCGAACAATCAATTTTCGATAACAATTTGAAAATTTTCAATTCATACCTTTATCAGCAAATATTTTCCATCAGGTGCCTCTTTTAAAAATTATTGAATTTCTTCAGAAATTGATATTTTTGACTGTTTTGGAGCATAATTTTCAGAATTACATTTTAAAATTGCACGTGGTTATACGTATTTTGATATATCAATACAGTTTTTAATAATCAAGGTACTCCTCAGCATCGAGTATTGAGACCATATTGTTGATGATTTCAGTCTTCTTGACAACTCTTCAAAATAAACTAACAAGGTAGTTTCGGAACAAAAATTTACCTTGGCTTTCATTTTCCAGTCCACAAAGTTTTTTAAGCGATTTCATATTTTTCTCTTGATGTGCTTGGTACAAATTCTTGCAAACATCTATTGCTGCCTGAACAATTTCTAGAGGTGTATTTTCCAACTCTAAATCTTCGTATTCCATTATATTCAATATTTGATAAATCCGAACTGTTTATACTTTAACAATCAACAATGAAACTATTTTCGTTGGGTCAGTTGACAGCAATAATCCCTTCGGTTTTGTTGTTATGGAAACGCCGACAATGGGCTACTTGGATATTGCACGCGAATCGTCGGCGTAGCGTTGTCAACATGGAGAACGTGTTATATCAATCTGACATACCTGACTTGGGTTATCGTGAAAACAGTGAGAAATTATTTCTCACTGTAATGACGGATATTTCTCACTGCGTCAGAAATCTTTCGTTTTGAACGTATGCAAGCAATGAGAGAAATGGCACATTGTATAGCATACGTAGAAAAATGTATTCCAATGATTTTGGCACTAATAAAAAGTTGCATTTAATAGAATATAAAATGAGAATTAAAATAGATATTTCATTACTGGACAAAGTTTTTCTGGTGATTTGTTAGCATATTTGCATCATTTGTCATAAAATATTCGAAAATGTCAAACAATTTTTCATATTTATGAATGAATTTCTATAACAGCCTATCAGCACCTTTCACAATCACAATCACAATCAATTTAGTATTTTATTTAAGTTTACCTCGATAGGTTACTGCATAGATTCAAAGTATATTTCACACATTGAAATTGCCATATGGCATGCATAAGTTGACTTGATTTTCTTCAATTCAATTTTTGTTGTGTTCGCAGATTACGATTTGGAAATTTCTACATATTCTTCCAGATGAAACTTTGTTTGTTTTTTTTTTAGGTCGAAATTCAAGTTTCACCCCTTCCTGTTGATAGATTGATCAGAAAATTGTAAATTCAAGATTGGCCTCTGATGAAAAATGGCGGATCACATATTGTTTCACAACTATCTCAAAATGGGTATCAAATGACAGGGCTCGAGTAGTAGAATAGTAGTAAACTTTAAAAAAGATGCAAATTCAAGATGACCGCGGCTACAGAATGGCGAATTATAAATTATTTCACAATTAACTCAATATGGGTATCAAACAACAGAGGTTGACTAGAAGAAAAGCGGTACACTTTGGAAAAATAACTCAAGATTGCCGCAGCTATAAAATGGCGGATTACATATTTTCTCACAACTACCTCAATATGGATATTGAATGACAGAGGTGGACTTGTACAATAGTCGTACAATTTGAAAATGATGCAATCTAGATGGCAGCAGCTACAAAATGGCGGATAACATATTACCTTGTGGTACTGAGGCACGAATGAACTAGAACTAGACAGTATGAGAAAATTGAGTTACAGAATTAGAAACTGAAAACATGAAAATGAAATGAGTAAAAAAATAGTGAACGATTTTATGGCAATAAAAAGATAATAATGATGCAGATAATACACTTGAAACTAAAAAATACTTTGGAAGGTCCTAGGTAGCAGTCATCACACCAACCTACGGTATTGATCAGATAAAAAAATAATAAAATTCGTTGGGCGCAGCGTAACCTGAGTAAATATGTAAATTCTACGCCTAACAATTATATTTTTTATCACGAACGTAAGTTTGGAAAAAATTGAGTAGGTACCTCTACAAAACATATATAATTTTTTTTTAAGGAAGTGAGTGATATTAACAATAATTTCAAGAAGAAAATTTTCGATTCGATTCTTTTTTGCATTTGAGAATGTGAGTATTAATTTGACTGAGAATATTTAAATAAGTTGTTTCATTGATGGATCTATCGTAATAATTGATGTATACCATTTCCAAAAAAACTCTTGTCGATTTTTGCATCTGTACAACGGACAGTGGAATAGTTGTAATTAATTTCACGTGCACGTTCTTGAATTGTTCGATTCAATCTTTCAGCAGTGCCATTTTGCTTGAGCTGATAAGGTTCAACTAACCGTAAATGTTTGCCAATCTGATCAAAAAATACTTCGAAGCTTCACTAGTGAATTCTGTCATAAACTAACTCACTGAACTGACCAGGATCAGGAGAAAATACTGAAAGTATTGTAGATCAGATGACCAGATCTCAAAAATTCATGACTTTCTGACTTTAGTTTCATTGGAAATTAATATGAAATATCGATAGAAATCATCAATGAGAAGTGAAACATACTTTTTTCAGTGAAATATTTAGAAGGATTAACACTTAGGAGACCTGATGAGAAATTTTGCAGGGTCTATCTGCTCTCTAATGGAGTTTCAAACAGGATTTTTTCCATTTTTGATTTTGATCAGATAGAATATCTAGCAGCTGTGAAATTTTATGTGGATTTTCAACTTCTCGTACAACACTTCGAAACTCACTCAGATGAGAAGAAAAAATGTGACTCATCTTACGATGCCACATAACTCCCTCTTGGATTATCTTCTGCAACTTCATCGAATTAGTTTCTTAATATTTCATCTTCACCCTCGAGAAACTGTTTCAAACTCAGTAGTCGTTTTTATCTTATATACAGAGTTTTCAGTACAACTTAACCTTTCAGGTACTTTTGCAGTATTTGAACTGACAAGAACAGGAGTATTATTAATATACAAATCACAACATTTGAAGCTTTCAGCATAGATTCTCATAGTCCATTCACCAGAAACATACGACAGAAAAAATTTTCTGGAAATAATGAGCTGAACATTGAATGCTACAACACTGAGAACGTTTTTCAGCAAACCTGGGAAAAATTTAACATATATGCTAACTGTGAAATTTTGGAACATTTTCAAAACGATACAAGAATGGGTAAAGTACTCTCTCCTAATGCAGAAAACAACAGGTACACGTTTACTATAAACCTGATAAAGTAATGCGACATTTTATACAGTGTCTATTGAAAAACTTACAGATTTAATAAACTGAAGGATAATAAATTGAAACTCACTGGATTTCAAGTCATGCAGTTGCTTGCAATTCTTCTTTTAGTGACGACTCTTGTAACACAAGGCACAAAATGAAAAAGAAGACCACATTTATAACATCGGATTTTCATCTGTTGTCAATTTTTTTTATTCTCTAACTGATCAACTGTATATGGGGAACCAACAGGCATATTTTTGCGGTTTCTTCGTTGGAAAAAGCTAGTGGAGGGACAAATGTCCCCGTTTCTTCTACCAATGTAGCAACGGTTGTATGAATCCTCGTAAATGGAAAAAAAGACGTATTTCATATAGGAAATAAGTCACTGCAATCTTCGAATCTATCGTTACACCGCTTAAAAATAATGGAATTCATCTTTGGATATAAAATAATGTTTTCAACAATTCCACCAATTTCTGGATATCATTCATCCCAAATATTATGACTGATTTTTGAAAGGCAGTAGCCGCAGATATTGGAAATCACAGTTCGTGGACCATTTTGAAGAGTTGTTTTTGAATAGTGCAAGAACTGTGCATCATACATCCTCATCTATTCACTTAAATAAGAACAATTTTCTACTGCTGCGGGATATTGCAAACACTGAGATCTATCTAGTGCACAAATTTCTCTTTCAATTTCGTGTTTCCATAAACGAAAATTACTGTGAACTTTCAACCTATCATTCACAACGACTGTGGGTAGATCAAAAGTAGATAACCTGACTTGCCTATGGACAACGTCATTGGATATTTGATTTTTCATTTCACTCAAATTTGAATTTGTTGAATTGCCCACGTGTGACGGAGTTGTACTATTCATCTTTACCCTTAACAAAGATTTGTACTGCGGGTTCGTGAAAAAGGCCATCAGAGATTCTGGAAGTTGTTGGACACTCACCGTATTTGGACTTTCATTATTTTTTGCTGCATTTTCATTTTGAATCAAATGACATCGAGCCCCAAAATTTTCATTCAATATCAGACACCGCTTTTGCCATTGTGGTACTAGGGAGCGTCATGAATGTAATGTTTGAACTCCTAATATTGACAGTTATGACGTTTCATGTGCACATGAAACGTAAAAAACTGATACTGATGTTATGTTCAAAATATGTTTTTTTCGTTTGCCCGTTATCACACCCCTACGAACGACAACCCTCAGAAGTCGAAACTCATGTGAGCTAAAGACTAACGAGGTCTTACCTTTCAACGTGTGATTCCTAATACGGGTTGGACGATAGCAATTGAAAATCGAGTGTTTAGCCTACGGCTTAAATCATCGACTCACACACCGGCTAATCGACTGAACAAAGCACTTTCGTCGATTCGGGTAGCCGGCTACCCGGTCAATCAACGTGAATAATTTTACTTCTCTTTCAAAATGATAATGAGAAATTGGTAGTCTCCACAGAAATACATTGATTGTGTTCGCCGGATGTTTTCATGTATCACTATACGTGTAAGCAAGTCACTAACTTTTCTGCTGTTTCAGTTATTGTACTGTCACTCTAAGATAACAAGATAACGAGAAATGTTTGGAAAAGATAGAATTCTGGCTTTTTGAAACGAAATTTGAAACTGAATTCAAATTACATGATTTTCAAAGTATACATTGTATTGGAGTAATTATTTCAAATAATTTCATTCTCATGATTCAAAACCCTTTTCCAAAAGTAATCAGAGCATTTATATACAAAATTTACATGAAAGTTTGTCACATTTTCGCAATCGCTTGAATTTTTGAATGATAACAATATATTTTTTCATGTGAAAACCTCACTTACTCCATGCGAAAAGCCGAGAAAAGTGTGCCTTGGACATCTTCTGATAGAGCACAACAAAACATGTTCACCGTGAAAAACGAATATCACCAGCAAAAGATCGTGAATGGAGAATGTTTAGCCGTGCAGCGGAATAATACGTTAATAGCGTGCTTTTGTTTCCGCAAAAGCCCCAATTTATCATCTGAAAGTTTTGTATGGAAGTCGGGACATATTTTTTTGGAACATGAATTAAATACTTTTTTCTCATTATGAGATGTGGAAAGTTTTCGCATCGCTGATGAACTGAGTTGGCCTAGAAGTATACCGTTAAACCATTAATAATTTTTTTTCAAGATAGCGTTCTAACTGAAAATAACGGCAGTAACGGAAAAGAAGTTATTTATATAAAATATTATATGAGGCATTCCAAACGTTGAAGGTCTTCTTTTTCACCCTATACTTCACAGTCCTATACAGAGTGGTTTCCTCACTGGATCTCTTATCAACTAGGCAACTAGGCTATAGGCAAAAAACTAATCAATAGAATAAACTATATTAATTAGTTTTTTAAATATGGATTTTCAACAAGTATCGGCCAGTTCTATTCAGTTAGGCTATTCGTGACAAAGTATAGGTTAGGTTAGGTACAAAGTGAGTGGGTCCATCCGACGCTCTACCGAAACCCGCAAAGGTTTATTGTGACTTACACCTATTCACACTTAACCAAATGAAACCAGCTTCTCAGCGAAGCCAATTAGTTCGTATGGTGAGCTCTGCCAAACACTGAAGACCTGATTTGGTCCCCAGCGGGGCAGGCACCAAGTATATACTCTGTTAATGAACTAGTTGGATAGTCAAGTTGCAAGATTCCTACTTTGATACTCACGACAACCTTTCCATATGAGGGCTATTGCATGTCAGCTACACCTGACGGTGCCTTAGATTCAGCCTTGCAGGGCTTTTTCGCCTCTGGTATTGATCAATTATCATTTGAGCGCAAATACTTGTTAACCTGCTCGTGGGGGGTTTGTTCCCCCACCTGAGACAGATTCTGCGATCGCCGCAGCTCTTACTCCTGAACTTAATTCACATGGAGGTCAGTTGGAGTTGTAAAGTCGACACCCATCTCCTCTATAGACGTGGGTGCTTTGTTCACTCAGTCAATTGGCTGATGTGTGAGTCGATGGTTCAAGCCCCAGGCTGGAAGCACAATTTTCACTTGCTATCGTCCAACTCGTGTTAGGAGTCACACGGTAAGAGATAAGACCTCGTTGGTCCTTAGCTCGTACAAGTTTCCACTTCTGAGGGTTGTCGTTCATAGGGGTGTGATAATGGTTAACGGGAAAATTTTTTTTCAAACATATGTGGAACTCGTCATTATATTCAAAGAATACTTCTTTAATCATTCATCCTTTGGGAGAACATTCTCTCCGTTTGACTTATATGATAGTAAACGTGGAGGGCCGAATAGACCCACTAACTTTTGAACTATATGATGGTATATATTTGGTAGAATACGCGGCTTCCCAGCGTGGAATTTGGTTTGTTAAATTAAGTTTCATGACAGACCATCACTAACTTCCTATGATGCGAATGAGAGTTGTCTGTCGTTTGCCTTTCTGTCAGCGCTGGCGCTGGAAAATCAAATTAAATTTTGAAGCATGTATTTTTGAATTTTGAAGAGACTTCATTTTCCATGTAGTCTACTAGAATGAATCAATACATTATAACGTCTATCAGGCAGTTATGCTAGAGTTGGAATTCGTTTCACAACGTAAAGAGAAAGAAAACGTCACTCTGAATCTGTTTTTTTATTCTTTCTGAAAATATAATACAAATTCTTTTTTCTGCTGACATTTTTTTCTCATTAAGTCCAAGGTTGAAGTTTCGTTCCGGGTTTTCATTAAAAAGTAATTGCTTATAAAGGGTTACATTGGTCAAATGGACAAATTCCATGAATCAGAACATATACGAAGTGAGAAATTCTGTTATTTGTCTTCATTTTGTATGAGGACGTGAAAGCGGGAGAGCTGTTTCACTAATGGATTAGAGCACTTTTACGGAAAAACTGATTATAACCTGCTTTAGAGTGGGTCTTTCAGATTTTCAGTTACCATGATGTACATATGAAATGTTCTCTGTTTGGAATGAGCTGACAGAAATAATCATGTGTGAAATGAAAATTAATGTGATTAATTCTATTTATATTTATCATTACTATGTCGAGTGATAATACGTGTTCCTATCTGTGGATGTTTTGAAACACCAAACTAAATATCTAATGGAAGTGAACAACAAATTATTGCTTGAAATTATCTATTTTCAGCAAATTTCTGAGATGCAGTATTATTTTACTTTTTCACTTTCAATGAACATTCATTTTCACTTTCAGTGAACGCAATTGAGGACAGCAATGTGATGATAAATTATTTATTTTGTATGAATTCATCTTGAATTTTATATACAGTTTCATCGAATTATTCTGTGAAGATTTCGAAGTAATAGTTTTCCTGTCCAATGGGAATATTTCATAACGAAGATGTGAAAAAATTGGACTGAGATATACATATTACTGGAGTTTTTTCCAACACCAAACCGTTATTTTAACACCCCGACATGTGTTTCGATCACCAAGTAATCATCTTCAAGAGATATAAGTTTTGAATGAATACCAAACAATGACGATACGATAATGACCTCAGAGTCATTTGATTTTCTGGTACAGGTACACATTTAGACTGATTTTCAACTCTCCAGATTACACCTCAACCGGCAAGAGTATTTCTGCGAGCAGAGGGAATGTTGATTGATTCAAATCAATTTCATATCAACTTACGCAGATTCCATCACAGTTTTTGAGAAAAAATAATTCGATTGTTTTATGCAATTTTAGATTTGAAAAAAAATGTACATAGGTTTGGAATACAACGGGTCTCAAGCTGCAAGCTATATCCTTCAAAGAACTTACGTGATTTCCAGCTCGTTATATTTTCTATAGATTCTCAGAACCATTCACAACATTTTCTTCAATACCGATAATGAACAATTTTGTGGGGTCAGTTACATGATCAACTGTATCAAATACTTTAGGGCGATCTCTAGTGAAGAAACTTACTATAAAATTTCCAAATAAAGCACTCTTTCTACACAACAGAACTGAAATGCTCCTACCGACGCTTGGCGCAACCTGAAAGCGTCAACTTGGTTGGTGAAACAAGAGTCGAGAAAATAATTGCAGTTTTGGTATTTGTGAAAATTGTTTTTTCAGAATATTTCTACGCCAGAGGCTTCAGTTTTACCTTTACCTATCGAATTTGGTTTGTATTCGTGAAATGATATTTATTGTTACTATTTCAACGAGGGCTCAGATAAAAACTAATTGAAAATTTTTGAACATCATGTTAGAAAATTTCATCAACTCATCAAATGGACATGTACAATTTCATAGGGTTACGTTGGCAAGAAGTTCAGCAATACTTTTTATTCTTTTCCTGTTTCACTATTGTTGTGAATATCAACTAGAGATAGTAATTATAATTGAAAAAAAAAATGGAACGGCCGCCCCCGGAAGCCGGAGTCGGCACAGCTCCAGCAGTTTTTCATTTAAATTCATGCCACCTCCATATTTCACAACTTTATTAGTGTGGGCGTCGATGGCGGCGCAGCTACTGCAAGTTTTCATAAGAAACATGTCACCTTCATATTTCAGGACGTTATTATTGACTGAACTAAAAGTGGAATGGCAGAAAAAATTGAGAAGAATTGATGTGTTGTTGATGGCACAGCTCCAGCAATTCCTCAATTTGGAACAGTCACCTTCATATTTTAGTACCCCATCGAAACTTCGAACGTGAGGGTGGCACAGCTCTACCTTCGCATTCCAGCACGTTATTACTGACTAGAAAAATAGTGAACCAGAGAGGGCAAAATGAAAAATCTGGGCGTCAGAAGCGGCGCAACTTTTTATAAGGGAACCGGACACCTTCATATTTTAGCACTTTATCACTGACTAGAAAAAACTTTTAATAACAGACACGAAATAAAATAAAAAATTCTGAAGTCGAGTGTGACGCGGGTGTGCCGATGCCTGTATTTTTTATTCAGTCTCCACATACTCCACAGTAGTACTGTACTGAAATTTAAAAGAGGCAGAGTTTCTTACGAAAGAGTTCCTGGAGCTATGCTGCATCCAACGCCAGTATTTTTGATTTCATCTTGTAATACCTAGCGAAAATTATGTATGGTAATCTAAATTCATATAAATTCTAACTTCGGAAAGAGATAGATTTATTCAATTTAGATTTTTCAAACGCCGGATCTGAATCTCACATAATGTAAGATTATGGCCAAGGGATCGAGAGTTTTTATATAAACACTATTCATATGTGTGGCTTGAAATGATTCACGGTTAGATATACTTGCCACGTAGCTCAAGATGTAAATAGGAGCATATCAATTGAAAGTTCTGTCCACGTTGCACGTGGACGACGGTTACGAAGAACGATTTGAGGAACGAAGGGGTTTTTGAAAAAATAAAACAGAGAGTTCGGGGAGCTATTTGCCTGAGGCGGAGGTCTTAGAGTGGTGCGAACGTTTTTCGGCAAGTAAATCTGCGTGAATTCTGAGGAGGTTCCAAAACTTGGGAGTGTAATAAACTGTTGGAAGATGTCAAATGCAACTCGTCTCTATTTCTCAGTATCTACCCGTTAATAACATACGGGGTAATCCTGGAATCATCCTGGCAGGATCGCCATGTAATAAACTCACTTCAGGTTCATTTATAAGGAACGGAATGAAACGACTTC
>WOGN01009238.1:0-10913 GCA_015342105.1 Leptinotarsa texana | reverse complement strand
GTACATATACATTTAATGGACGAAAAGAAAAAAGAAAAATATGGGTGAAGAAATGGATGGAGGATCGTAACAAATATGGTCACATGCACTTATTGAATGAATTACGACAATGATTTCTAAACGACTTCAAGAATTATATACGTATGGATTCTGATACATTTAATATTTTATTGACTTTGATCTCTCCTATTATTTCAAAACAAAATTCGAGAATGAGAGAAAGTATTAGTGCTGAAGAAAGACCAGCAGCCACATTGCGTTATTTAGCAACGGGTCGTTCATTTGAACACCTTAAATTTTCGACTGGGATTTCACCATCGTCCTTGTGCCATATCATACCTGAAATATGTAGAGCGATATACCAGGTTCTCAAACCAGCAAATCTTATTAAAAAACTGTTTCATTCAAAAAATGGGAACAAATAAATGGTTAGAATCTAACAACTCTTAGCCACTATACCTAAGGTTCAAAGTATACAAACAAATATACGAAAAAATCCTACAAAAGTAGAAAAATCAACTAGTTTTCAGAAATAATAATCTCAATTCACTTTCCATATGTATCTGCGTCAATATTGCTCTAAGCATTTGTATAAAAATCAACTAAGTTTGTGGGCGATGCCAGCTGCTCCTCAACTGACTCAACTCAACATTGTTGATGATGTAACTTGCCATTGCTTATCAGAAGAATTTGACAATATAGTATATTGACTGTATGAATAAATTGGCCTACATTGTTGCCCATCTTCATCACACATATCTTTTGTATTTGTCAGCTTTTTTAATAATCCTTTAGTTATGATTTTATTAATCAAAACTTCGGCTAAAATAGCTTGCGTCGGATCCATCCTCTTCATGTTTTTGGACCATGAAATTCCTACCGCATCATATTCATCAATATCATTTGCAGTTGGTTTTTACAAAATTCCAAAAAATCCAAAGTTATTTTATTGACACTGGTCTTGCCTTTTTGCTTCCCAGTTGAATTTACACAAAAAAAGATTGGTGTGAAATAGCATCAGGATTTAAAAATAAATGGCAGTTTATAAATTGCGGGGGAGCTCTTGACGGAAAACATATACGAATAGTCCCTCCTCCACATTCTGGGTGCAATATTACAACTACAAAAACTTTTACAGTATTGTTCTAATGGCACTTGTAAATGCGAATTATGAATTTATTTTCATCGATGTTAGAAAAAATGGGCGACATTTCGATGGCGGTATTTTGGAATACACATAATTTTATCAAAAATTATTGAATGGTAGGTTACATTTATTTGTAATAAAAATAATAATACAATAAAATTAAAAATATTTTTTTCAGGTCGGTTAGATTTGCTAGATAATGAAGAAACGGAGAACAACCTTAATTTTGTCTTCTTGGGCGATGAGGCATTTTCACTACATGAAAACTCTTTGAAGCCCTATCCACAAAGAGATCTTTCCCATGAAAAGAGGATTTTCAATTATCGCCTGTCCCGGGCTCGAAATGTTTCTGAGAATGCTTTTGGTTTACTGGCGGCAAGTTTCCGAATTTTACATACCGCCATACACATAACTGATCCACGAAATATTACTTATATAGTTCTTGCTATTTGCTCCTTTCACAATTTTCTTTTAAAATGCAAAAGTTCTTATGCAATTTTAACATCATTCGACCAAGAAAATTCGGTGACTCTTCCAATTCCTCTACTTCTTCATTGTTCATGTTGCTTATACTGGCAGTGAGTGTTTCTTGATCGATAGTGAAGAGCAACAGATTATAATACCATAACGTTGGTATGTATACATCCTCTTGCTCTGCTCCGCTCCTCTTTGACTCCAAGACCTTTTTCATTTCTTTACGGAATGACCCCCTAAAGCTCTGAATTTTTTTATCACGTAATCTTTATTTGCGTCCGGATTTACGGGTTTGCAGATTTCTACTAGTTTATTATACGCTAGGTTTTTTTAAATTTTTGTTGGTATATTCTTTGAACTTGATCTTCCAGAGACATAGATTTGATTTATAAACTTCTATAAAATGGGCGATGAAATATTTCGATCAATATCTACTGTCCGCCATGGTTATAATATAACAATTTAAATCTAGAAATGCGTAAGTATATTATTTTTACCGAATGTACTGTGTTTCTGATTTAAACTCACTGGTTTTGTCACAATCAAATCACACGCGAAAGCCTTAGCGGAAACACAAACTACAAAAACCAAACTGCGTTTTTTACCTCAGGTCAAGTCTGCAAGAATGAACACTCTTTTTGCGCATAGGACACATTTTACATTTACATTGCCGCTCTTTCGCACGCGATTGAAACTCCACGTGCCAAGCCTGTCGGAAAGAATGTCAGTGTAAAGATACCTATTCCCGGCTTTCATCTACTTTTCTGGCTCACTGTGTTTTTCTGGGTCTCTGGCTCGTTCTCCAAATTTTCGGTTTCTTGTCCGTTAAGATTTGGAACTCGCAATGAGTCGTATCGGAACAATCCTACAACTTAAAAAAAATGTATTTGTACATTTAATGCAAATGACTATAATTGAATGAAGTGAATAAGAAAACAAGGTGTATAAATAAGTTCGCATATGACTCAATGCTGCGTAAGCAGGCTGGATCGGCTAACGACCTGGTCTGGAAACATGCATCTGTAATGTTATACCGATGTACTATCAGTTCCAGATATAACTTGTTTCTTCAATTTGTGTTTGAAATATTTAGATGTTTCAGTTATAACTTTATTTTTCGTCTGAGCAACTGGCTCAATTTTAGTGAACTTGGGTGTGAGTTTATCTCTAGTTTTTTCTTTAAAATATATTCAATTTTGTTTAGTTATTGTTATGGGTTCTCTGCGATCAGCATTAATTCTTTTCAATTGATCAGTTTTCTTTATGGTCTTGAACATATTCAATCACAATATCTTTAGCAGTTATGTTGAATGGATTTTTTGAATTGAAGTGTCCAGTTATAACTTCAAAAGGAGTATATTCGATGGATGAATGAACCGAATTATTATAATGTAATACTGAATATCGTATTAAATTATTCAAGGATGCTTTTGCGTTTTTCTTATTTTTATTCTTACTTGTTCAAGAATTGTTGAATGAAATCTTTCAATGCAGCTATTAGAGTTAGGATTTCTTGGAGTTGTTACATGAATATGTATCTTATGTATCCTACAGAAATCTTAAAAAATATTGTTATTAAATTCGCTACCACCATAACACACAATTGTATGAGGTATCCCGTAATGTGAAATAAAAATCAGTAATCCATGAAGAATGCTTATAGAATTTGCTCTCATTGTTGGATATACTTGGGCAAATTTAGAAAACGTGTCAATAATGGTTAAAAAAATGTATTGTGCTATCGACAATATATCGATATGAACTATTCCGAAAGGTCTGGTACCTACAGGAATAGGTAGAAATTGAAATTCATTAGGTTTTCTTTCATACTCAGATCTTTGACAAATATTGCTGTTGATATAATTTGTTATATCCTTGACAATATTTGGCCAATAATATTTTTTTCTAATTGATTCAATGGTTGTAGTGATTCCTCTATAACCTGCTTTATAAACATGGTGATGGCTTATTTTTTCTTGTTGTTCAATTTGTAAGTTACATCCTTCACTTTTGTTGAACAAATATAATCAATTTTGAATGCAAGTTAATGATTGTATTTTGATATTTTTCATTTGAATTGAAGGGGTTATATTTTTTAGGAGTGATTAATTAATTAATGTTGTATGATTCTTAGGGACATCATTCAAAAATTCATTAATGATATCATCTGTATCACAAACTTCATTTATGATGGAAACATCATCTTGTGCATTTCTAGATAAGCTAGATAAGGCATCCACAGCAACATTTTCTTTACCTTTTGAATATTCGATTTCATAGTTATATTCAAAGAATAATAATTTCCATCTTACTAATTTCGAATTAGATTCTTTGAGATCATCTAACCGTTAAAGAGGTTTGTGATCTGACCGTATTTTAAAGAATCTTCGGAATAAATAAGGTCTAAATTATTTCACAGACCAAATAATTGCTAATAATTATTTTTCGATAAAGGAATAATTTATTTCATTTCATTGAGAGTGCGACTTGCATAACATACAGGTTCTCATTTACTGTTATTGTATAACCGTTATAGTCTGAGGGTGAACACTGATATACTGGACTAGATATATCATTTCGATATAGGTATCCTTATTGCAAATTCCAATTGAAACCCATATTACGAAGGGTTCTGAAACTTATCAAGCCATCGAAAAAAAATTGATTGAAATCAAATAAGGTAAAAATAATGTTTTCATTTTGTACAAAATTCTGCATTATCTGGAATATGAGCTTCGTATTTCGCTATTTGTTGTCCACAAGAGGTTTTTATAACATTTGGTTTCATAACGATAAATTCTGAAAAGTTTCAACTACTACTGGATTAATTAAAGAAATATGACTGCCAGAGTCAATTAACTAAGGACGTAGTTTATTTTTTTTAAAAAAAATATTTTTTTGTGTTTACTGCATTTGGTAGGTATTAAGAGCTAGCAATTTCATAAAAAAATATTATTTTATTTTATAAGAAACTATGTATTGCAAAAACGCAACGCCAGTCCTTAGGAGTATCAAAATATTCCTAACTGATCAAAATAGTTACAATCTGCTATGGAAGTCAACATTACAATTTTTGCACATTCCAACGTTACATTTTATACAATATGTTCGTGTAATAGATGTACACATGTCTCCAGCGCACCGCCATCGTTTGTTTTCTTTGATAGAGCCTTAAATGTGACCAGTATTGTGATAACGAATATCGTTTCATCGCTCTTTTGAGGAAACTGCTTTTCTTGAAACTAAGTCACCATTTATCCAAGAAATATTGCTGTAATCAATTTTTTTATAGAGTCAACAGACTTTCTCGGGTTTTTCTAGATCTTTGGAAATAATTTCATTATCAGCTGTATTGTCTTGTTGATGAATGCTTATTTCGACTGCAGCTCGCAACTGATTTGCAGAATTTGTCAGCAAGACCACCTACGTCTTCATCTGCAGACTCATCATCCGTCAGCTCGGCCGGTTCTGGGGGTTCATTATAGATTACACCAACGTCTAAATCATCTGCGTAAGCCATTTGCAGAGCCTCTTCGAGTGTGAGTCCGTCACTAAAAAATAAATATGAATTTGAAAAGGCAGTAGTCATAAGTACTGGCGTTGCATTTTCGCAAAGCTCTTAACTGCGCTACAAAATCACATGACTGTTGAAATTTTAAGTTTTTAAATGATCACTAATTAATAACTGAATCAATTGCCTATTGAATCCAAATAAAAATCAATAATTCTCATTGAAAATAATGGAAATATTTTACTTACACAAAATCCATAGCGAGATGGCAAATTCAGAATACTTACACAGAACGATCAACTGTCTGAGAAAAACTTCAGTTCTAAACCAAATATCCATAGCAACCTACAAGTAGTGAATTTACCACCTACACTGTTGCCATTTTTCGAAAAAATATTGATAAATTAGATTATAATATGCCTTTGAACTATTACAGTTATGCGTTGCGTTTTCGCAACGCTAGTCGTTAATTAGTTTGGAAGGTTTGGAAATCCTAAAATTTCAATATATGGTCATTTTATTTCTTCTATATTATTGATTTCTAAGTTTCATCCTTTCCGGAGGCTAGTAAAATAAAATTTTCATTTTGTTTTTCGTCATGAAATTCGGGATCTTCATCATTTATTATTAAGCTTTCATTTTCAAATCCTTCATTTATTTCTTGTTGATATTCTTTTGATACTCCATTTCTGATTCTCAATCAATATTTGGTTGTTTAAAATAAAAATCATTTTAAGGAGAATGAGGTAATAAAGCCCCGTTATAATGTAATTCTCCTATACGATAATCAGGTTTAGATTGTAGTTGAAATGTCTGGTAGAAGTAGACATTGGTATTGGTTTATTATTTACCTGTTGGTTTTTTGGTTTACAAACCTTTGCATTGAAAGGTTCACCAAATATTTGTCCAGGTGTCATTTGGGTATTGCCAAATTGTTGTTGGTTATAATTTCGAAATTTTGGTGTTTGGAAATTATTTGATGCGGAAAAAGATGGTTGAATAATCTTTTTCTGTAAATAATTGGGTTGTCGTTAATTTGATTTTTCCAGGTGATTTCCAATTAGGATTTGGTAATGACTGTGTATATGAATGTGTGTTGGCTAGGGAATAAGGTAACTGTTGTGAACATAAGAACGAATAGTTTGTTCTGATATATTTTTGTTTTTGAACTATTTCCGACAAGCAATATGATCCTTGAAAGTTATATTATTTTTTATTATTATTATTACGCCTTGGTCAAAGATGAAACGGACTGGTTTAAGTTTGACGATAGTCATGTCACGAAGTGTTCTGGCGATGCATTGAATTTATTGGAGCCTCTGGAGACACCCTATATTTTGTTTTATAAGAGAGAGGACATTGTTAGATGAAGATCTTCAGATGATGTGGTGCTGCAGGTTTTTCCGGATTTTCCTGCAGCTGAAAAAGCAAATGCGCCACTGAAATCAATTAAGTCGCCCCGGAGCGCCAATTGATTTTTATTGTTCTTTTTATTTCATTTTTATCGTTGTTTTAAATTAATATACTTACTCTTTTATTAATTCTTCTTGACTCCTTTACATTTTTTTATAATACCTAAATTCTTGATCTCCAAATCTATTCGTTTCTAACTCATATCCTTTTCAATCAATTTCTTTCTTTAAACGTTCAATATCTTGTTGCTAACGAGAGTTTTGAAAGTATACATCTTTGAACCAAGACCAGCAAAATGTGTGATGATTTTACTATTCGCCTCATCTTCCATTGAACCAGTTACTTTCTTATTCACCAATGGAATATTGTACTCGTTATTTTTCTCATAATCAAAGGTATCGAACTTTTCAATATTTTTTTTGATTACATCTATCCGTGTCTGTATACATTAGCTTGCAATTATCTAATCCAACTGTGGGCAACATGAAATCATAATGGAAGTCATAAATACAAAGTTTGGAAATGTCCAAAATTGCCATACCAATGTAAAGGGGTCTATTTAAAATCAATTCGGCTTTCCTCAATTCAATTGCCATGTAATCTACATCAAAAACTGTTCTACTATGGAAAAGCGGAATAGCAATCACATTTTTTGCTCCATAACGACCTTCTTGAAAATTAACCAATTTAAAAACTTCATGTAGCCTTTTATTTTCCATTGTGTTTCCAAACACAGCATTATTAGCTGATTTATATTGATTTTTTTTGAAAGTTCCTTGTAGCCATAGCCCTCAAACGAGTATTAAGATCAATATATGGTCGCAGCTATTCAGACTGTTTGAATTCCAATACCTTATGTATCTTTGCTGAAATCAAATCGTTTACCAATGCATATTCCAAATTTCTCTAACGTAAGATGTACTCTTTTTTATTAAGTAAATTAGCTTTCAACTTTGGTAATTTTGAACTGGGTGGAATTGAATAATCTGCACAAAATGGAAAATCTTTATGTGAGTCATGTAGAGTTCGAGGATAGTCTAATTCAACTTGTTAAATGTATCCCACTGGTAAATCATCTAGAATCATTTCAACATCAATATTTATATCGGCCCATCCAAAACCTCCAAAAGGTAATGGCTGGACATTGCCTAACCATATAAGTTTTTAACACGCAAGATACAAGAGTTTTGGCAGGTTTTCCGGAATGATAGTTTAGCATTTATTTATTGTTGTCCTCTGATAATCGGTTACTACAAACCGAAATACCACCTCTAATTGCTTATTCTATAAACATGATCATATCGATATCTGCTAAAATTTGTAATTTTCATTTTGTGTATTTCAACATAGCATCCCACGTACATCCGGGCATTATGTAATTTCATTCTACTATCACAATCATCGAGAGTGAAGGAAATATATTGATCTTTGTTTAGTGGAAGCACGATCAGAGAACCTTGTTTGGCTAAATCTTTAATTATAGAGTGGGAATCATAATTTGACATATTATGACAAATAACTGGTACAAGCAAAGAGTTCATAAAAGGGATGTGGTCTCTAACGATGGCATCATAAACCTTGAATATTTTCCGAAATTTACCGTTTTAGGTTTTTCAATCATTGCCTCGATATTGAGTATTTTACCTTCCACAAACTGTGCTATAATCTTCATTTCACTGGAAACCCATCATCATCAAGAACATTTTAGATAATAGCCCATCTAAAATGCCTCATTCATTTGATATTTTGTAGTTGTTTGTTATAATTTAGAATTGCACTTTTCAAAAATGGATTCAATATCAACATAACTAATAAAAGGTACTTTTTGTTTGTAAACATAATTTTTAAATTCTTCAAAGTCATGTTTGGGAAATAATATTCCACAATTGTTCTTCTTTTCGAAATTTTTCTTCACTTGAAAAATAGTTGAGACGGCGGTCACATAAATGAATCTTTTCATGATGACTGGTGACTTGTTTTCTTATAAAACGAGGAATATCTTTTATCCAGCAATAGTGAAACTTAATTTCATATGATTCATCATCTGATATTTGTACAGCATAATCATTCATTTCGAAAAAATAATATATAATAAACCTCACAGGCACTACTTCATAAAATTAATTCTTTTCATTAATATTCAATTCCAACGCATAAACACTCACAGAAATATTATTCAGTTTGTCAAATTTATTGATTCGATTCACTTACATGAGCATTTCTAAACCTTCAGTATTCAGTACAAGATTTTATGGCGGATATAATATTGTTTATCGATATAAGCTCTTGTGGGTGGGTATAAAGCACCAACTATACTCCATCTTCATTATGAATATTGATACATTCTTATTTTCTCGAAATTTGTGATGGTATTTTAATGAATGAGGTTCCATTGCCAAGTTTATATATGTTTATAGCTACTTCCAACAGCAAGATTTTCTGAAATGCCCAACCGCTTGACACTTCAGAAAACTCTGACAGCTTATTTAGAATGTAATCAGTGAAATTTTCTCTATACTACACAAGCAGATCCGGCCCCTGATGTAAAACTATATTTGGTGTGACAAAATATTTTTGACTAGTTACTTCCTCATAACTTGATTGTTTCACAAAACCACTCCAAAGAGTGTTATTCACTTTTTGTTCATGCGTTTTTTGAACAAACTGAATTCGTCAGCCAAAAATGCTTGTATTTCTTTATGTTTCACATTGATGATGACCTGTTTTTACTCTGTTATTGAAACAAGAATCAACATCTCAATCGTTTCAATTCACGAAATTTCGTTATGATTTTACTTTTCTCACCTACTTTGAGTTTTAATTTTTTCAGAGTTTCATTACACATTCTGATATGTTGATTTAACGATTCGATTGCATGTTTTTCAGCAAAAATGTTTTTGATTAATTTCAATGTTTCATCAATTTTAGATATTGTTTCTTTAAATTCATTCATAACGTATCACCTATTTATTTATAGGAAAAGTAACTCACCTTTACAATTCAACAATTTCATACGATATAACAGTTAAAAGTTTGCCCACGTCTCTGTTTTCTGTAAATATAATAGCATATTTTTCTGGAGTAAAATTGCTTATATGAGGTTTGTAATCACCGGTCACTCTTTGAAGTAAAAGAAAACACGTTCTTTTCCAATTCGAGGACTGTCTCTCCGAATCTACTTTGAACTATTCCCGCTGAATAAATTTTTTGTCGTTGATTTACGATAAAATTTTGTAACTTCATAACCGCTTTCGGAATCATTGTCTCTACAATTGAAACAGAATCAACAAGAGCATTCAGATCTATCTGAAATGAAATAGTTTTATTGTTGAGATACATGAAACATAATATTGAAAAATGTTCACTTTTGATTTTTTCGGGAGAACAGCACAGTTTATTCTGATGTATATTGTAGAACTTTTGATCTCTGAATGAATTCTCCTCCTTAATATTGTTTTAAACAACCACCACATTCTTGTAATTATTCAAACGACCTTAATGACCTTAATGTCCTCTAGAAACCCCACCACAACGACTTCCTGGACGGATGCTGTATCAGCCCGATTTTGATAAGCATTGTATAAAACTGTTTGTAATGACACCTCTCGGCAGTCAAGTTACAGCCACGAAGGTATTTGTTTCATTCAAACACTAAATTATTACAGTGGCGACGAGGATTCTGTTTAAATAAGAAATACCTAAATCAAATATAAATTATATTTCGCCGTACAAATGAGGCATCATGTCGGTTGGGAAGATCGACAAATTTAAATTAAATGAAAAGTGTTGGTCGACATACATAACGCGTGTTGAACAGTACTTCAAGGCGAATAATGTGGAAGAAGACATCAAAACAGCTATACTTATAATGGTCAAAAGATGAAAAATCATTTGGAGCCAGTGCCATCGGAAATTGCAGAGAGGTATAAGTTCCGACAAAGGAAACAGGATTCTGGTGAGTTTATCGCTTCATTTTTCGCAAATCTCAAAAAGTTGTCAAAGACTTGTAATTTCGGCGCAGCCCTGGGAGAAAACATTAGAGATCAGTTAGTATACGGTTTGAAGAGCGATGCTATTCGCCAACGATTATTTTCTGAAAAGGGTTTAACTGTTTAACTCATAACAAGGCATATGAGTTGTCTATTAGCATTTAGGCAGCAGAAAAAAATTCAGGATTGGTGGAAACAGTTTCGTCATTAAATAAAATAAATTTGGAGGAGAGTCGAAATGCTTCCTACAGGCAGCAACAGCCATCTTGTTCCAGAAAGTCGGCCTGCCGCCATTGTGGTAAATTTAATCATGACGACAAAAATTGTTATTTCAAGAATGCTCAGTGTCATATGTGCAGACGTACAGGCCACGTGAGCA
>WOGN01009237.1:0-10913 GCA_015342105.1 Leptinotarsa texana | reverse complement strand
TTGAAATAACCCGGTATGACACCATATTTTATCTGATGATAATTCCAAAACAGCTACAGTAAAATGAAAAAATGACAAAAGAAATAGTATTTCAACTTTCTCGTTAAGATCTTGATTTAATGATCAGAAAACAATTGAATGTCATAATATGAAATCACTATTATTGAATTCCCTTCTCAACCGACTCCGACTAATCCTGTTGCTTTTTTATTGTTAATGGAAATTACACAATTTCAATGAAAGGCTGACTTGGTTACTACATGAACAAAATTGCATTCTTACTCAATGGCTCTTAAATGATTCACAATTTACAACTTCGAATAACGAGATGAATATTGAACCAATTAGATTCAACCTAATTTGAATTCTTATTGTAGTTGAAGTGTAGAATCCATATACATTGTGTAAATTTGACTATACTCTTCAGTTATTTATAAGCTTTGAATTATTTGTGATTCATGAAGTTTTGTTGAATTTAGTTTTGTTATTTAGCCGTCGGTATAGAATATGAAATATATTTACGGCGGAAATAACTCGAGCCCATTTCTGGATCTTCATTGGCATTGTGAAGTTCATCTCGTTTTAGTTGTAGGTAATATCTAAAAATAGCTAAATAAACTAACACTTTATGTAACAAAACTTGTCTTTGACCTTTTGATGTACATCTTTCCTTTTCCATTCATTACATTTGAACACTCCCGAATACCAATCTAGTTTCAAGGATATATTGCGAATATTCTCCGATTTTATCGTTTGGTCCTTGATTGTTATGTGCTGAAACTTTTTTATAATGTGCTTTCACGAATTCTGGAACCGCATGGGGTATGTAAACAAATACTGCATTTTGTACAATTAACTTGAAGAAGATAAACTGGAGATCAAATGTTTCTCAATTATTTATTTCATAGAACAAACCCAATGAAGAATATTTCTACAACAATTAGGACTATTATCTACTGAATTATGAGTTGGTGAAAATATTATTACGTGCACAGTATGTACAAATTACATATGGATAAGTTTTTTATGAGACAGAAAAAAGTGTATTGAATAGACATTCTGTGTCGATAATGTTGGGCTAATATAGTTAGTAACATGACATACCCACGAGGGTAATAATCTTATGGGAGTCGACGCCACTGACACAAAAAAAGAAAATAGAATAAGGTACTTGATATATACTCACTTGTTTCAGATATACTTTAAGAAATTTCTCAGTTCATTGAGAACCAGAGAATGTTAATCAATATGAACGTTGAATATTACTGGAGTTTTTTCCAACACCAAATCGTTTGATCTTCCTCTTGAAGATGATCACTTGGTGATTGCGGTGTTGAAATACCGATTTGGTGATATTGCACAATTTATGAGTATATATTTGTGTAGTCTCTTGATGACTAAGAAAAATGAGATTTTCATATATTTATTGACTCTGGACGAAATATTCAAGTTGAAAATTGGGTATATTCGAAGATACGTACTAAATCAAGATGTCAAAATTGATTTGCAGATGGATTTAGGTATCAGCAAACAACAGGTTGCACTCATAGTGTTTATACTTGTGAATTTCTAGGGATTTCAAATAATTTAGTTTGCATAGTGCACAATTTTCTTATCGTTTAAATTCGGGAACTAGTTTGAAGGACCTATCATGTTCAGCATACCGTTTTTGGAAATTTCGACCACATTATCCCACATAAACACTGTTACACTCTGGACACTTAAGCTTATAGACTCCAGATTTCTCCAACTTGTCCACTTTATCTTTGGCATTGAAAAGGAAGGAAGGACCACTTCAACATTGTTTTTTCTGAAGTAGCCTTTAGACCACATGCCGGGTTATCTGATTTCCTTTTCAATGCCAAAGATAAAGTGGACAAGTTGAAGAAATCTGTATTTTATCCAAACGAATCTAAACGATACCGAAATTTCGCACTATGCAAGGAAAGGTTGCAAATTCAATTATTTGGAATTTTTGGAAATTCACAAGCATACACATTGCGGGTGCAACCTATTAAATGATTAAATTAATTTAGTTTTCTCACCGGTTTTCAGATTAGCATATCCACATTGTCACTAGTGAACAAAAATTCAGGTACTCAATCTAATGTAATAAATCATTGTTAGTTTAATATATAAGTTTGAAAATCCATCAATTCAAAATCTAAATATATCCTGACTGACTTTAAAATCCAAAAATTGGGGTCGGGCTCCTTTACTATTATATATTTTTTTCAATTTAATTATTTTGTATTCCCAATCCTCTTGTTTTCAATAGTCCATATACCGTATGTGACATCCTTACTTTCTTCACATTTTCATCATTCTAAGCAAGTGTACTATTCCGTAGCATCAGACTATTATTACATCTCCTGAAGACGTCAACTTTGTTGGACGTGCGCCGAGAAGAGTATTCAGAGGTTTGGGAATATTACCTCGCACGTTTTTAAAACTTTATTATGGAATACATATTTTTTATATCAACTAATTATCTGTTCAGAGCACGAGTAAACATTTTATAGTGAAAATGTTGAAGATATTTTGTACACTGATTATTTCAAGTGTACTTGTAGTACATGTTTTATAGCCCTGGGTGACAAATTTAACTCTCAAAGGGGGGCTAACAAAGTATATTTTGAAAATTTCCAGAAAGAGTAAAACATCATTTTTTTATGTGATTCGGACGCTTTCTAGGTCAATGTGTTGAAAATTACTTTGAACTCTCTAATCTAGTCAACCCTGTCTTCGCTTTCTTCTAGTATTTAACAGATGTTCTGCTTGACTCTCGGGCAAACTAATTAAGAACGAGTTGAGCGTGACAATTGTTCTGAAATAATTATTGTAATTTTAAAATTTGACCGATATAAGTTTACAAAAACTGGAATTATTGATCGAAGAAAGCAAGTGGTTTTGTTTTCATTAACTCATTGTAATTAAAAATAATATATGATAGATGTAGTAGAAAAGAAAGTAAGATGAATTCATGTTATTGTTCATCTGAGAAAACGTTTCAAAATGTTTATAAATTCGCATGCAAGTTCAACGAATTCGTTCCACTTTTCGTTATTTGATAGTCTTAAGGCGAATTTCACAAACAACAAGCATCAACTGTTCAGATATAACATATATGTAATTTATACTCTGTTTGAAAATTTTTGGTCCCAGTAAATTTAACAAGTTATCGAATTCTTGATTGGATATTCTGGAAAAATTACGAAACGATGATCTCAGTTCCATTCAATCCATCATTTATCAAATCTGTCTTAATTTTATCCGTTCCATAATATTTTTGTCTTCTTAACGATGATCTTATATATAGTATCTTGCTTTTTTCGCTATCGCTTCTTTCGTTCAAAAGATTCGATCATAAAAAAATCGCAGCTGATTATGAATACATAGTCTATACTGTCTAGAGAAGTCATGATGAAAACAAGGCCGGACGCAAGGCCGGACAATTGATTTTTACTTCCTATCGTCCAACTAGTGTCAGGAATCACACGTTAAAAGGTAAGATCTCGTTAGTCCTTAGCTCGCATAAGTCTCGACTTTAGAGAGTTGTTGTTTGTAGGGGGCGATAACTGTTTAACGGATAAACAGATTTTAGAATTCTTTTAGTAGAAACGATAGAAACCATTTCATAACAAAACACGCCACTCAGATTAATTTTTGTCTGTCTGAAACATTTTGATATTTTCGCCTGCCGATGGGACATTTCGTTGTTGTCAAAAACAGTCGTCTGTGACACAAAGTTTCTTATTTTGACAACTCAAGTTTTTGTTTTGTCGAAATCGACACAGTTGCTGTTTTGTTGTGGTTTTGTCCGTTTAGTGTAAACCCGCTTCTACCTTATTAAAGTGGCGATGAAGGAAAATTTGAAATATCAATATCACAAAATAGCATTTTATCTATTGAGCACTAAGGTCAATGACAAAATGACACTTTATTAATTTCCGTTCAGAATTTCTATAAATGATTTTTTTATTAATTGAATACTGGTGATTACTTATATATTTATTGTTTTCCTTCAGTTTATGTATTTAAGTCACTTCAGAAATTTTTGGGCCACAGTCTTTATTCTCTAAATATTTTTGAGCACATGTTGTTCTATTATGTATTTTTCACTCTTTAAAGATTGTGATGCTATTGAATCAGAGTAGACCTTGTCATCCATCATAAACAAACATCTCTCCTAACCTTACAGATATACCAAAGTACATCTGGGTCCCAACTTCAGTCGGAAACTTTTGAAGTGGTCATTCTTATCATAAAATGAGAATGGATATACCTGAAGCCACTAGCAATCAATTTCACAGTTGATTTTTAGATAATAATATTTCCAATCAACTCATCTCTAATTAAACGAATCATCCTGCAACATACCAACAAAGATTTTTATAAAATAATAAAGTGAACCCCGAACTTATAATATGTGTGGATATTTGTAAATTATTCAAGTAGTCATAATACAAAAAAATTCTGCTCCTTCCGGTTGGAAAACCATTACAGTTCATGAAAGAGGCAGAAATGCCAGGTATAATATTTCAAATAACCCCCTTTACTACCTGTGATGTCCAGAATTATGGAGAAACATGTTAAAAATAACATTATTGTACATTTGGGATGCTTTACCATCCTTAACGACCATCTAAAGTAAGATCAATAGCCAAAATTTGTGCATGTCCATGTGTGCAGCTTTCTCAAACATCGATTTTTACAAGTGACCATCGACGGTTCTTCATTATTAGCGATGGTGTTTCCTGGGGATCGGCATGTTTTTCTATTAATGACATATTTGGAAAGAACAGAAATAAAATATTTTTTTCGATGAGAATAGCACTGTCTTGTCCTTACAGGTATATGATCGGACACTAGCTACTAATTCACGAACCGTCAACAATTCAAAAATGGAAACTCAAAGAAACTGTTTAAATCGAAAATTATTTTAAATTTTCAAAATCTAGGTATTTTCTCCACTCACTACGTCAGACTAAATCTCTGACTGGGACCTAAAACAACTCTGTTTCTTGATACTTATTTCAACTTGAACTACATTTTTTTTAAACTCTTTTATTTGGAGATCATTTTTCCTTCTCAAAACCACTTTTTCAAACGAATCTATTATATTTATCTATCTATTTATAATCGTAAGCAGTACATCCAACTCAATGGCCTCAAGTCTATCGAATATATATATAGCCACATCTGGTGTACCACAAGGATCAAATCTAGGACCCCTACTATTCAATATATTTATTAATGATATCGGGGCCGAGATTGATGTCAATTTCCTTTTATACGCAGATGACTTGAAACTCTATTATAATATGTTCTAATGATTGCGAACGTTTCGCCCTGAATTTGCATCGCGTTGCTACATGGTGTCGAAAGAATAATCTATCTCTCAACATATCCAAGTGTAATTTAATGTCTTACTCACTGAAAACCAACCTGAATTTACACAACTATGTCACAAACAATCAAGTTCTGGAGCATCCTGACACACTCCATGATCTAGGTGTTACTTTTGATTCATCCCTCTCTTTCAATAAATATATTGACACTACTCTAACAGCAGCTTATCACATGTATGGATTCTTAGTTAGAAATACAAAAGACTTAGAAAAAGCTTCAACATTGAAATTACTTTATTTCATTTTTGTTCGATCCAGGCTGGAATATGCATCTGTCGTGTGGAGTCCCTACTATCAGGTTCATATAAATCAACTAAAAGCCCTACAAAGGCGCTTCCTAAAATATATGTCCTTCAAACTTGAAGGCACGTATCCTAGGTACTGTAGGAATACCCTATTATGAATTGATTGTAACTCACAGTTTTTGTAGTCTCGAGGTAAGGCGTAAATATTATTCATTTCTTTTTTTATTCAAGGTCACAAACAATATCATCACCTGCTCTCAACTGTTACATATGTTAAATTTTTGGGTTCCTAGACGATTATCTAGGAATAGTGTTACACTCTATCTTCAAACTCCGCTTACAAATATAATGAAAAAATTTCCAATTTATACAATGTGCGATACCTCTAATTCTGTTAGATATATTCAACTGCCAGATTATACAAATCGAAAGACATTTCTTAGCTGACAGTTCTGTTTTTATTTTTTTTATATAGATTCACAAAATATATTTTGTAAGTACATATTTGTAAATACCACTGTTACTCCCCCTTCGGTAATTGGGATCATCCTGTAGAATAGTGAAATAAATAAATAAATAAATAGCTGCTGATACTGTTGTGACAGTTAATAATTTTTTAATTTCTGGGTACCCATCAAAGACAATATAGCTGCTTGCTGCGTAATGTGTTTCAATATAGCGCAAATATTTATTCATGATCTATTCCACCGTTTAATTTGTCTGCCAAATTATTTTCTGCAGTAAAAATTCACCGTCGACGACATGCACTTCGTCTATTCACACACAAATAATTTGTAGAGTTGGGATTTTACGGTTTCCCTGAGGCCGTTTTCTGTGAAAAGTGACAGCTAAAAATTGTACATTATGATTAAAAAAACTTTCGAATTCGATTTTTTGCATTTTTCTGAGAACATTTACTGTGGTAATTTATTTTTTTCACAGCATTAGAAAGTACAGATTTCATCGAACAAAAATTCCACCGACTTTTTGAAAAAATCTGATATTTTGACGCGAGAATTTGCGATTGAAAATTATAGTGATTTTTTGATATTGAGTCAAAATGAGGTGAAAAAATAAATATTTCAAATCAAATAAATCACAGTGTATTTGGGACAGAAAAAACGAAGTTTTCACCAAATTTCGTATATACATTTGTTTGAACAAAAAACTTGGCTATTTAAATTTTTCAAATACATTTTGAGATTATATGACAAATTTGGAAATACAAAAGTTGAAGATCTTTTTATTACTTGTAACTTTGCTATTTAACTTTTTTGCATTGGATTTGTAGTTTTGCCGTATCGAGGTAAACCATTTTTTACCCTTAAAAAGTCACCCCTTCCACTTCCAGAACTTAGATCGCACGAAATTCATTTTTCCTTTCATTTTTATCATATTCCCTTCCTTTTTTAATGGATTTCATCCCACATTTCACCATTTTTGAAAGCTTCAGCCCTGGTCTAATTAACATTGAATTGTACGAAAGAGAAACTCTTGAAGAGTTAAATTTTTGAAACTAATTGCTTTCTTCCTTCCTTTGGAAGATTCACACATTTTTTTGTATGAATATGGATTAGTAGAAAGCCAAAACTTTTCTTTAAATATTTCATTACTACAGGAGGGGTCTGACTGTTTATTCAGAGTATCGGCGAGAGGCATCACTAAAGATGGTCACAAATGTGGAGGAGCACATACAACAACAACAAAAATAAATGAGTCTAGTTGAAACGTTGAAACAGTAATATAATAAAAATGTTAATCAACATGCTGAATCTGTTTGAAACATTATTTTCACGTTTTGTGAGTTTACTGTATCTTAGATCACAGAACCACCAGACCGTCTGTCATGTGAACATTGGAAAAAGAGAACATGTTTTCCTTGATTTCTACATATCCATTATTTCCAATTATCATCACTTTAGGGTGTGGTAATGATGGTAATCATAAAAATTATTTGTATCTGATGGACAAGTTAATAAGAATTTGAAAAACATCACCATCATTATGTGATACTGTCTGAAGAAAATGTATGTGTGGAGTACCCCAAAGCACAGTACTCGGACCAGTTCTGTTCATAATATACCTAAACGAGTTAATAGCACTGGATACAACTGGTGAAGTAATCAGTTTCGCTAATGATACCGTGATATTTTACACAGATACGAGCTGGATGAACCTCAAATCCAAATCTGAAGGTGATATGGGAAAAATTCTGAACTGGTTCAGTTCACGAAAATTGACTATTGACTACGAAAAAACGAAATACATGTCTTACACCTGCTATAAAAATCGACACGCAGAATTTAACTGTTCATCCATTAAATATAAAAACGAGTCCATAAATATACATGCAAATTATGATATTAAATACCTGGGTATAACGATTGATCAACATCTTAGATGGGATAGGCACGTACGGAATGTTGTAAACACTCTCAGGAGCATGATCTACAGATTCAAATATTTTTCAAATATATCAGATACTAACCATATGAGAATATTGTACTATGCCCTTATCGAGTCGAGATCGCAGTATAGGATCCTGGTTTGGTGAAGTGCCTTAGAATAATATTGCAAAAATACTTCCTAAAAATTATCCATAAAAAAGTGAGGAATTACCCATCTGAAAGAATATTCATTGAAACAAAAATTTATCACTTGAGGCAACTCCACTTTTTCAACATTATGATACATATCTACAAAAACAAAAATAACATACTACAAAAAGTAGACCACACTTACCAAACTAGACAAAAAACAAATTTGTATACGAAAACAACCGGCAACTAAAAGGAATCTTGGCCAGAGAAATCACTATTACTTATGCCAAAGAGTATTCAACCATGTACCTGAAAACTATAAATGACTATAAATAATTATGACGAATTCTCTCAGTGTCATCAAAAAAAGAATAAAACAATATATTCAGTTTGCAGAGAAATAATATACATGACTTCCTGTATTGTAAATGAGAAATATGTATCAGATTTAAATTCGTGTTAGCAAATAAATTCATCAATTAAGGTATACATATGTGAAAGGAATAATTATTCAATTGCCAACTGATATGG
This sequence comes from Leptinotarsa texana, assembly GCA_015342105.1. Lineage (NCBI taxonomy): Eukaryota > Metazoa > Arthropoda > Insecta > Coleoptera > Chrysomelidae > Leptinotarsa > Leptinotarsa texana. The sequence goes on along the minus strand of WOGN01009237.1, from coordinate 2,186 downwards.
AAATTGCATTTTATGGCTATGATACATGTGTACTTACCGGATTCCCATGTACAACCTCGAGTTTCTGTGGGATTTATGTTTGTATACTGTAGGTTTACTCTGTAAACTTCACCATATTCATGCACTTGGTAACTAAACATTATTATTACTAATTCCATCGTACTTTTTCTTTTTGATGGTCTATAATACACTTTTAGTATTGTAATAATTCATATTTACTATTGTTATATTTTCATTTTGTTTTACAAATTTTACTGCATCAATGTTATCTTTGTTGAAAATTTGCAACCTACATTGTATTATTTAATTTAAATTTAAAATACTTAAGGAAAAAATAACTATTAATAAACCGCGGACAGCCAATGGCTTTGCGGTTTCTCTCCATGTTTATTTGTTTTACATAGTTTATAAGATATAATGTTAAATTTTATCCAAATAAACTTTGTTGGTGTCCGAGATGGAAGGCATCCAGACGGGATGGGTCTGATATCTTGGAAATTTGGGAAATCTTCGGTTTGGTACTCCACTTGCGTAGACATAGTTATAGTTTCAAATCTTGCCGCAAGTTCTAATTCCAGTGGTGCTGCTGCTATGATAGCGAAAAAATCGAAAATACTCTGTCTCTTTCCTCTTGCAGTTGAGATCTTTGGCGTTTTTGGATCTTATGCTTCTGGATTGTTAAGGAAAAAGGTGAAAAACTGACGAACTTTACAGATGACAACCGATCATATTCATTTTTGATTCAAAGAATCAGTATCACCATTGGTAATATAATATCGGTATAGAGTTCTTTCCCGTCTATTCAAAAATTGGATGAAATATTCCTGAATCCACAAATCAAAATGTTCCGTGATTCACCCAAAACGAATATATAAATTTACCATGTCTCGATTTTCTCGGAAGATGCAGAAAAATTCGAACATGTTCTGATTCACCGTTGTCTCACGAATTCCAAAAATCTACCATAAATCTATCAAATTCAGTACCAAGCAGTTGAACTACAAATTCCTCGTACCGCTAGTCTGATGATTATCGCATCTGTGATTACTTGAGAGAAAACATCAGATTACATGATGACGTTAATAGAAATAATGAGGAACCTAAACCAATATTAATGGAGATTAACAAAAAATTGAGCGACAGCGAAAAAGCACAAGAGTCATGGCTGAAATATTTGATTATAGAATAACTCTAAGATTGTAGATAATTTCTTTGGTCAAATGAAATGCACACAGTGTGAACACCCATCAGTAACCTGCGATCCTTTGTGAGATTTGTCTCTTCCTATATCTGGTCAATTGAGTTTATCACAACGCTTGGATACCTTCACAAGTAGGGAAACTTTTGAAAGATATTAAAAACCTACGTGTTCAAGTTGTAAGAAAAACAGAAAATGCATAAATTTAGTGATTCATTCCAATTGTTCTCTCTAACGGAAAGATTTAGAAGCAAGTTGTGATAGAATCTCTTCCAGATGGATTAGATTTGTCAATTATGCAGCAGACAATATTACTTCTTGTCGTTATAATCTATATGCACTTTCAAATCACAGTGTGCCTACTTACAGCCGACATTACACAGCGTACTGCAGATAGGTATTTCTACACTGGCATTCGGTAAAAATATAGTGTATCCCACGTGTCACCAATATTACTAAAATCGCATGTGAGTGGTGGGGCATACGTCACCGTTTATGAAAAAGAGAAAACGAGTTCGCATGACTTCTATTAGTATTTGAAATGCTATTTTTGACTTATCAATTCTGTAAAAAAAGTGCATTTTGTCTTTTGTTCATGCGTAGGTATGTGTAGGTATGTGTACAGTGTCACCGATAAAGTCCTCATCAAATGGAAAACTTTTCTTGAAGCCCATGCAATGAAAGGAAAAAACTCATAGTATTTACATTTACCTACTCCGCTAACAACACTAATTTAAAAAAACTGGGTAGGCTGTGAAAAAATATGAAACTACATAATATGTTTTAGAAAACGTCACTGTCACTGAATAAATTAATGCCCGTTAGTTCAATGTAATGTATGAAAATTAAAATAATATGTTATCTTTACAAGAAAAAATTGAAATTGTGCTAATTTGTGGTGAAAACACATTGCATCGACAAGTGGCTGATATTTTTAACGCAAGACATCCTGGTAGACATGTACAGCAATCCACTGTAAGTAGGATTT
>WOGN01009236.1:0-10914 GCA_015342105.1 Leptinotarsa texana | reverse complement strand
ATGTGTTTTATTTTTATTTCAAATAAATCGTTGTTCTGTATAAACGTTTTTCTCTTCAACTCATTGGTGGCCAAAAGTGGGAAAGGTGCATGGCCAACAGTAGGGATAGATGGCCAAAAGTGGTGAATTTTGTAAATGGAGATTTTATAATTCAAAACTTTTTTAAAGAAGATATTATTTGAATGATGACTATGTCATTGGAAAGAATATACTCCGAAGTTTCGATGCGAATGATAAAAATCAATCGTTTTTCGTCGAACAATTTTTTATAGGATGAAATCAATGAAAAAGTTCTTGAAGTGGCTTAAGTGGTTCCTCTGCCCTATTATCAAAGAAACTATAAACTTTTTCTATGACCGTCATGATACAATACTTTGATATTATTTATGTTCCAGTTCAAAAGCATTTTGAAAGTCATTTACGAAGATTTACAATTAAAATACAGGCCTCTTTTGTTCCCAGATATTGATAGGATCACGATCACAGTTTTCTGTTGATCGTCATTTCCACTCTCTTATAGGTCTTTTTTTTCAATCACAGTAATCGATATGAACTCAATTTTTGATTACTATAAAATTACATAACCGATTTCTACAGATTACACTTTGACGTCAGTGTAACAAATGCATGAAAAGTTCTGCTGTGATAACCAATTCAGAAAATCAGATCAGCATTTTTTGAATATCATAAGAAAACTCAAAAGATTCCTAGGTTCAAATTACCAGATATTGAATATATCACACATGGTACCTTATGAAGATCTGGTATATAAAATATATTCATTCCCTTCTATTTCATAAGGTTTTTCGTGAATACTTCACGAAAAGTGAAATTTAAAGTAATCTAGAGAAATTATTTAAAATTTCTGGATGAGGTCTTCATATCGATAGGCGACCTCTTCCGGAGGCGAACATACATCGCACCAGAAACCACATTACTTAGTCTTTTCTCACGCTGCCACCCAACATTGAGAACGTAAAGACTGCTAGGAAAGGGCTTGAGGTACTCGTGTCCAAGAACATATCAGAGGGGCTAATTTCGTTGAAAACTAATCAGCAACGTATACCACGGGTAATAAGGGACACTACGTGACCGATGCCTTCCACGTTGGCTGCAACTGCTGAACAAGGTACGACGATTCTTCGTCAAGACCGTGCAGGAAGAATACGTGCTAAATTCTCAGGAAATGCGAGATTCATGAAATGACTACTCATTGTTGAAGTTGAATATAATCAAACCATTAAATGTTCTGCTAAAAAGCTACAGATATTCTTCTAACTGTAGTCAGCTACACCATGATGAGCATTAATATAATACGATTAGTAATAACTACCAATCCAGTATAATCCCAATGTCAGATAGAAAATAATTGAAATAATCCCGCCGAAACACTCCATAGACTCAACTGATTTTTCCAAATTTTTAAAAGAAATTTGCAATTTCTATAACACAAAAATATAGAGATACTATTTCAGACATTATTGTGTCAACATAATTCATATCGTATGCATACAAATCTGGTGATTATATTGGACTTCAACTCAACAATCAGGCTATAAGTTTCCGCTAACATGTATCCGATGCACGTACATGAACCTCACGTTCCGTAAAATCTTATAATTTTCAATATTACGCGATTCAGTGAGTTACGAATACGTGAAATAACGTGAAGGAAGGTACACAAGTATAGGTAAACTTTGCAGACTCTCTAATCTTCGCATTTATTTACATACACGGAGTTGAAATTAATGGAGATTCGCTGGGGAATATTTTGATGCAATCGCCTGTTATGTATAATTGATATCAACATAATCGGAAGTATGAAGTATTTGGAACAATATTTTCGAAAGCTTTGGAAGTGAGTTGAATCAATATTTGGTAGTGAAGGTATTGAAAAAGTGATATCGGCCGGACCAACAGTAGAGTCTCCAACAAACCCTATGAACATGAGCTTCCTGTCAGATCTAACCTCATCTCTCTTCAAACATTATGAAGGAATGGAAAGCTGTTGAAGGCTTCAAACATAAAACCATCTGATGGCCAAAGAGTGTTGGCTTCATGAAGATGTTTTGGTGGTCTGGTGTTGCCAATCCAAAAACGGAGGACTATCAAGTTTTTATCCTTCCCAAAGAGAGCTACAGCTGGAAACATAGGTTCTTGCTCCTTGATATACTATGTCAGACATCAGCATGCGTTATGTGCCACCTAGTTTGTGAGAAAATGTGCCCGATTAACTGTGACAGACATTTGTGATGCACTGTTTGGAAGCTTTAGTGTAATATTGAATATTACTGTCATTTTACCCCAACACCAAACCGTTATTTTCAAGACACGTGTTTCAATCACCAAGTGATCATCTTCAAGAGAAAGATTGAATCATATCAATGATAGACATGTTGAGGCTGATGTCCACAAATATTTTTCAGCTCATTTCGCAACGCAAGCTCAGATCAGACTTTCTATGGACTATTGTTCTCATGTATGGAGCTCCGCTCCTCAGCATACCCTGAATCTGCTGGATTCCGTCCACAAAAGAGCCATCCGCCTGATTGGAGACGCAAACATCACTTGCAACCTCAATATCGGATATGAAATATCGTATAAAGGTTGGAGATTTTTCCCTCTTCTATAGATATTATCACGTAAATCAAGCTGACAGGAATTCTTGATTTTGAATGATTCACAACTCCATTGAATTGAATTAACAGAAAATATCTTTCAATAGAGAATTCTGAAATAAAAAATCAATCATGTTAGAAAGTGGGGGTGTTGTATCTAATTTAACGGCATGACAGATTGCCATTCAAGTAAATCTGATACTGATTAGTGCTATTTCCCAGTATTCTATGTATTTTTACGAAATCTATTATTCCTTAAAAAACATTTTTGGTGGAGCAGTCGGTACTTTCTACTGCAATTTTAGGTATGTAATTTTTCAAAATATGAAAAATAAAAGCTGAATCAATGAAACATTTGCTGAAATGTAATAAAGGGTGAACTTTTCAGTTTGCCCTTTATTTACAGTTCAGCGCATTCTCTAGTCATTCAGCTTCCATTTTCCAGATAGTGGAAGGTCATATTCTCAACAAAAAACAAAGAATAACATTTTTTTCTGCGAAAAACACATTCAAAGGTTGAGTTGATGTTATCATCGAAACAAATAAAAGACATTTTCGAATTTACCAATCACGATTTCAACAGAGACATATAATTCTATTTCATTCCTCATTCTAACTTGATTTTCATGTTTTATGAAAATTATTTCCAAGAATAGAAATCAAAATAGGCTTGTATAGAATGAGGATTCAAGTTTCATATAGATTAGTAACAAACACTTTCTCCATATTGCTAGCAAAAGCAAAGTATATGCCACAAGAATCATCATGCCCCAAAGACACCTCTCAATTGGTCTATATGTTGGAATACCCTCTCAATTCAATTCTGAAATCGAATAAACTGCTGGTCAAAAAGAATCAAATTAATTTTTATTCAGTGAAAAGACTATATTTCTTCTATGATCACAATTCTTGTGAGCAATGTCAGCTTCAAAATTTAATAATATTTAAATAAGTTTCCGTACATTTAATTTGCCACTTTGAAATTGTCTGTGAGTAACGCTTTTCCTCACATCTATATTACACACAAATTATATTTTCCCCAATTCAATAGTCAAATTGACTATTCTTGGCTCTACTGAGTGATCTCAAGCTCATCAATCACTGATTACTGTTCAAACGCACACAAAACAATAAAATTTCTACTAGGCAGAGATGATTGATGTATGTTCCTATCTTGCGAAATAATTAATGACATAAGACATCTCTAGGTATGGATACATATAAGATTATTCGCAGCCTTCATCGTTTTTCAGATGTACATTATCTTGATGATAATTAGTGGTTTGGAATTTTAAACGTGAAAGTAATGCTTGGAAAATGGCAAGAGGCTGTAAACAAGTTGTCTGTTTTCAAACTGAATACAATGTTGATATTGATAGTTCCTACTCTTTCATAGCAGAGGGGTTGAGGTAGATATGAAATGTAGTGAATAGTGTACCTAGAACATTTTTTTCTTGAATAAAAATGACAATTGATTTTTTTCAAAACACTGCTATTTAATAATTATAGCCCTGTACTGATGAACTTTCCTTTGGCGAAAAGTTTTTGGAATTATTTGTAAGTGACCTGAGGTATTTTATTGGAGATCAATTGTAAAAGAATATATTTTTAGAAGAGATGAGTAACTATAAAGAAAGTGAAGCTCAGTCACATAATTTTACAGATACGACCTAAGAGAAAAATGTCCATCCATAACAACTACTTTCAAATATATGGATATGAAATGACACTTCTTCCCATTTGAGCTTGTGCTCAAAATATTTGTATTGGAATTGATTCGAAATGTTAAACAAAAAAGTGGAATCAGTGAAAAACCTTTGAAAATTCATCAATCAATATACTGACAGGCACGACCTAGCCACGATCGTCGCTATAAAATATTTGTTAGAGTAATTTTCAGTTTCAGCTATCTATATGAATGGAATACAAGACGAGCGGAGCAAGTAACTGTAAAATTTGGAATGAAATACAACGTCGAATGAAATTATTCTCGCAGGCACAACTTCAACTGCCTAAAACATTCTAATATATGAGATATTTTGATAATTCGTTCATACTATCATTCTATTTCACCTCAGTTTCTATACATAATATATTATATTGAAAAATTTTCTTTTGGAACAAATTTTGTTCACAGATTCCCTACTAAATTTTTTTTTCAAAACAAAATACAAGCACTACAGAAATATCCTTCATGCGCTCTTAGAGCGGTGTCTGTGCGAAAGTAGTGATTCACATTGGATTTGGTTCGCTGGAGATTAAATCCATTGGGAAAAACGTTCTCAGGAAGTTTATTTCACATAAACGCCGTTCCTCAAAACGATGAGCAGCCACAGTCCGTCGCCTATTTCAGATATGTACCGCTCTTGGAGGAATCATATTTTCCAAGTTACTTGAACACTTCTCGTGAAAGTATGTATAGAAGATAGACAAATCCCCACACTCTTGTTTTTATTATTTCATAACTCTCTCAAAACTTTCGTGGACTTTTTTCTCATTAACATATATTATACTACTTACTAAACAAATTCCGTGAGTCAAATTTCTTTGTCGGACAAAAAATCAACATATATCCCTGTTTTCATCCATTTCCAAAAAACATTTGTGAATTTTTTTAATCTATCCACGAATGTTTGGGAGGAGTTATCAATTTTTGCTGTAAATGGATGAAAACAGGGATGATTTAATGCCTGACAAAATAAATTTTACATGTGTAACTTGTTTATAATATGTAATATATGTTAATGAAAAACAATTTACATCCACGAATATTTTGAGAGAGCAATGGATTAATAAAAACATGGGTGAAGGTTGATTCTCTGCCCTACAAAAGGTCTGACATATATAAAGTCCGACATCTGACGAAAAATGTCAATGTCATTGGAGTAAATTTTAAGTAATTTAGTTAATTCATGGGAGATCTCTCGCGTCGCGTCAGTTCGACGGTTCCATGATAGGAACTCGTGGCTGTTTTCACATTTATTAATAAGAAAAGTCGTATCGATGTTAAGTCAGCGAGACACCATGTAGTTTTTCAAACAAGGAGTAAGTCGAATATTTCCTTTCGCAACTAATTAGCGAATAAATATACCAAACCAATGGTCTAGTGAAAGTTCTGGAAAATGTAATAATAAAAAAATCGTACCGCTAACTTGATGTCAAGTTGGCGAGACAACATGTGTTTTTTTAAAAACGGGGAAAAAATATTTTCTTTCGCAACTAATCAGCGAATAAATAGCGGCAAATTATGAAATCATTTGTTTTGCAAAGTGTCTCGTCAACTCGATTACATGGAATGCAGAATTGTCTGAGCTGACATTATTATATCCGGTTCGGAAACATTTACCTTTTTGGAGAAAAACCGATGCCGATGATTGGATTTTTGTGGCATTAAATTGAACTTGATTTCACAGAAATTTGAAATGACTCCTATATTCCCATTAAGATATTTAACATCCTACTGCCGGTAAAGATGTGCATCCCCAGCCGATGTCCTGGAATCCAAATTAATGACAATAAGGCATTGATATACAATAGAAGGAGGGTTGGAGAAAATATGAATCCCTGGGGAACACCAGCGTGGATCGTGAAAGTTTTCGAGAGATATCTGTCGACAACCACTTGCAGAGAAAGTTTTCTCAGGAAGCTGAAGAGCCATCCACAAAAGTGATACGACAAGCCATAACATCGACGCTTAGCCAGTAAACCCTCATGCCACACACGGTCAAAGTTCTTAAAAATATCTAACGAAACAGCTCTTGACTCTCCATTTTTCTCGATTGCGTTACTCCAAATATGGGTGACATACGATGAAAGGTAGCTTGTTGATCTTTGTTCCCGAAAGCCATGATCGCTCAAGATGTTGAAGCCTTTCAAATATTTGAGGATATAGTAGTTTCCGGCTTTATTCATGATTTTTGATATCACTGATAGCAATGCGACTGGTCTGTAGTTGGAAGAGTTCTCTGGGCCTTTTTGGACAACGACTGAACGCGAGCAATTTTCCAACAAGAAGGAAAACCCCCTTTCTTGATTGTGTGAAAGGATGTTGGTAAAGAGATTTACTCATGAAGAAAACTTCACTCTCTAAATATATTTCAAAATTTTGGAATTTTGGGCAAAAACACTTTTTTCAATTTCTCATCATCCTCTTTTTATATAACTTTCAAAGACGATTGATTCACTCAATTTTTTTTCCGATGTTCAAGTTGGAAACTTAATTTTCGAAAATTGATAAGAAATTTGTCAAAACATATTTCTGAGAACTCATAATGAAATAATTATCAGGTATCAAGATAATTTCGCAACAGAATCATAACGGTAAACATTTCTTCAATTTGCTTGATTTTACGTCGTTCGATTATTACAGAACACATTAAGAACAAAAACTGCAACAGATCCTGAGGCTTGTATATTCGACAAAATTATTGTGATGTTTCAAAAGTTCTGTACGTTTCTGTGAGACTAATTTGAACTGTAATATAACAGTAAATACTTATTCGAATCAATCGAAACGGGCGTTATTTAAATCAGTTAGGAATCACACGTTAAAAGGTGAGACCTCGTTAATGGTTAACGGAGAAACAGATTTTAAACAGATTCAAACGAAGTTCCCTTTTTGCCTATTTAACACAAGTTGACTAATTTTGTCAGCATGAACATTTGGTGCTCGAGATTCGATGAAGTCCTGATCCTGATTGGTGAAGGTTCTACCGGTGAGAAAAATTTCGAAGAGCTTCAAAAGATTGTAGTCGGTTGTCCAGAGGTCTGGAGAGTGTGGTGGGTGACGCAGAAGAACTTCGTAGCTCAGTTTTTGATTTTCGGATGGTTTGTGAACCCTGTGGACGGGCATTTTCGTGAAGCATGTTGACCAATACTGGCTGCTGCTGACGCAATTTTAAGTATATTTCATATTCCGTTGAATTCCTCAAAATAGGACCTCTTCTGTTATGTTTCAGTGAATCATACCAGCCTCTGTCCTTCCAATAGTAACCCTGTTCGAATAGCAACCCTGTTTTTTTGTGTTTTTGCCTTTCTGAACTGCTTGTCTGGCTCATTGGTGACCAACATCTGTCCTAAACGCTTTCTGCACTTGTAGCAGATCCACTCCAATAGTCCTCGAAACGTGAATATTTCTGTCGATCATTCAAATCGAGCTTTTTGACCTTTTTGTCATTCCACGCACAGTTTGTGATTGGTAAATCTCTAACAGGATCCTCAAATCTTCGTCCTGGATTACTGTAAGTAATCTCAGGGATGGAATTTCGCAAACCAACGTCGAACAGTGCGTTCATTGACACTATCGTTGCTACTGTGAAATATCTTGGAAAATTTCAATATCCAGCGTGTACATCCTGTGTACGTACATTGGGAGAGATAATTATCTCGAAATTATATTTTTTATATGTATGTATCTCTCCTCGAGACGAATATATCTGGATTTCTGTCAGCGTAATGTTACATGGGATGTTTGTTTCCATTGTGGGACTTTGTTCATGAGATGGAACTGTTATCAGTCAACAGTCTATCTCTAAGACTGGGGTTTCATACATACCGTCGAACCGAGTTGAAATTAATCGAGTTCCTGGCACACTGCTGATTGGGTTGGATATTTCCTACACTGATGCTAGTTAATACATCGAAACTGGTCAGTTGGTGAGCTACTCGATTGATTTCAGCATGTTTCTGTTGATTGATGAACGAGAAACATCTGCAAGCCTAATCTCTGCCAGGTATCTTACATGAAATTTGACGGATATAATTCAATGTCCAGCGGAGTAGTTGATTTCCGGTAGGCATCTACTAGAACCTACTGTATAGATACGTTGAGTGATATTTCATCGCGAAATATTCATTTTCTTGTATCACTTACCTTCATATTTGTTTGAAAAATCTATTTGAGAATCTGTTTTCCGAATATCTACTCAAAATCATTGATGTGTGCCTGATTGTTGCAGTCTTGTGTTTGGCATTAGTAGCTGTTTTGTATCAATGCCTTCAAAAATTTTTTTTCAAAATCCAGCATTCAATCGTGAACTGCTGATTCGCCATCATCCGCTGCGTCCTTTGTTGCAATTATTATTCCTGTTTCGCCCTGATTCCATAAGCAAAAAATAATATCAAGACTTGGATACAAATAGCTTCATTCAGAAGTGATTCGAAACTCATTCATAAAAAATGTAACACGAAAAAATAGAAACAAAACTATTTAAGATACCTTGTTTACACACCAGTTCACAGAGATAAAATCACCTCAATGTTTAATGAAAACCTTCAATTGTTGATGCATGGACGGTCTGAAGCAGGCATCGATGCAAATTTACTTTTAATTACATGCAAAATACAAGAGCTCCAGGATGTGTCTGTATAAGGATAGTTAAAAATTAATAAAGTACGGTAATTATCTTCAACTTCACTGAAAAGCAATCCTGATAATGAAGTTTAATGAGAATATTTCAAGTACTCGAGAATAAATTACTTGGTTTTTTGTTCGGAACGCTCGACTTCTTTGTCTCTTCGCGTTAGCAAATAGCATCCCTAGAAGGGGCGGGTTGTAATTATTGTGTCGTCCAAACTGAGATGAAAATAAGGTTGATGTAATGAGAATCGCTCGAGCTGATGAATGAATAGAATGCAAATTTAGTACATTTTGAAAAACATTCATAAAGCGATTTGTTTATTACAAACTAGCGATCCGACTCAGCTTCGCACGGCTAGCAGAATATACTGTCTGCTCGAAAGATTTTGATAGTAAAGAAATCTACTCCTTTACATATTGGTTACTTATTTATCTGTGCAGGGGTGGTACCAGGGCGCTGTTCCAAAATCTGAAATGGAATCTTATATCGATATGGAGCTAATTTTAAAGACCTTAAAAAAGCAAACTAGAGGGCTGTATGATAATCCGTTTCTGAATTAAAACAATTGATTTGAGTTTCTTGCAGACCAGTTTTGTTAACATCAGGTGTAAAAAGCATTAGATTATTTTGGGACCTCATTCATTTCAATATGATAGGCTCAATAAAGGTAAAGTTGGGGATCTGCAAATTCAAGTGTCGGATATCATTGTTGTTCTACTCTAACAAATAGTGCGCGCAATATCTGACTACCAGTTGTTTTTTCAAGGCCTTCAAAATGAGCGTAATATCGATATGGCATTCCATTTGAGATCTTGAGTTGCAGCCACCTTTTTTTCCTTAGCTGGCACCTGTGCGAGTCCCTGGTACCGTCGGTAGACATTGATTCAGGGATGGCTGGTGTATGGCTCAGAGGTGAAACCTTAATGACGCCACGCGAAGTTCTTCCTTCGCGTAACAGTACGGGGACTCACAGGCTAATATGTGCAAGTACTGTATACCCCGGCAAAACTCCTTCTTCATTAGCCCCTGGGCCACCCTTTTCTTTCATGGCTATAATCTGTCTTATGACTGCGTATGCATCTTTCCACATTTTCTCACTGCTCCCTGGGCTTCTCATAATGTTTTGTGGAGGTGTGCTCGGCATTGTCAACCTTTTTGCAATAACCGCATTAGTCAGAGGTAGTTTTACCTATTTCCCATGAATATTTTCTGAAACATACCTGAGAGTGATTTAGTTCCGGAGTAAACAGGTTCTCCAAAGGGTCAGTTCAACAAGATTTGAATCAGGGTCCAGGTTCATCTTCCATATATGGAGCTTCAATCTGAAGCTCCATGGTGGTATCCCAGACATGACCTCCGCAGCTTCTGTCGAGATTGTTCGGTAAGCGTTGCAGACTCGTATGAACATCATCCTTTGTGTTCTCACATGACAGGCTGTTGCACCTTAGATCAACTGACCACGCTTGCCAAAATTTATCTTTTTAAGGCCCTGAGCCTTACAACATCAGGTAATAGCCTGGATAGTGTTTTCATTGTGCATAGTTATTGCACAATGAAAACGTTTTTGAGAAGAAGAGAACTAAAAATCGTCTTGTAATATCTGGATATACAGAAATTTATGTTTCAGCCTACTTTGGGGTAGATTACTTTGGGCCTGCATGGACACCAGAGCTGTACATTTAGAAATTGCTCATGATCTTTCCACTGATAGTTTCATAAAAGTTTTGAGACAATTCGGGTGTAGAAGAGGATTTCCAGAAGAACTTACAGTGATAATGGATCCAACTTCAGATCAGCACAACGTAAACTCCAAGAATCGTTAAACAATCCAAACCAGAGAGAGAAAAACATTTTGCTCACTGAAGAACATCTCTTGAAAATTCAATCCTCCATTCAGTCCAAATATGGGAGGTGCCTGGGAACGTCTCATCCAGATT